>OY735225.1:48471004-48526004 GCA_963457665.1 Thysanoteuthis rhombus | reverse complement strand
ACATGAGAAAAGAACTAGAAAATATAGACAAGGGAGAACCAATAGTACTGAATGAAACCACATTGAAACATACTCTTAGGAAAGTAGCCAACTGGAAAGCACCGGGTCCCGACGGGATCCATGGGTATTGGTTCAAAAAGTTCACCACGTTACACGGCAGACTCACCCACCTACTCCAAAATTGTCTAAATGAAGGCAAAGCACCAGAATGGATGACTAAAGGCAGAACCACCCTCATCCAAAAAGACCTGGGGAAGGGGAACATAGCAAGCAACTATAGACCAATCACTTGCCTACCACTTATGTGGAAAATCCTGACCGGGCAAATAGCAGAGAGATTATACATGTCAATGGATAGAAGGGGGCTACTACCAGAAGAACAGAAAGGGTGTAGGATAGGAACCAAAGGGGCAAACGATTTACTCTACATAGACCAGATGATCTTAAAAGAAGTAAGGAAAAGGAGAAAGAATATCGCAATGGGATGGATAGATTACAAAAAGGCATACGATATGATTCCACATAGCTGGATACTCGAATGCCTTAGAATGTTCAAAATTAGCGAACCGGTGGTTAAATTTATTGGTAATTCAATGAAAGACTGGAAAGTAGATTTGACAGCCGCAGGGGACAAACTAGCCGAGGTAGGGATAAAAAGGGGAATCTTCCAAGGAGACTCGTTGTCCCCACTATTATTTGTTCTAACAATGATACCGCTTAACAGAATCCTGAGAAACAGCAAAGGATACCACTTCTCTAAAACAAAAGGAAAGGTCAACCACTTAATGTACATGGACGATATTAAATTGTTTGCAAAAAACAGGGGAGAGCTTGAGACTCTGTTCAACGAAGTAAGGGAATATAGTGAGGACATAGGAATGGAGTTTGGGATAGAAAAATGCGCAATCATGGTGATGCATAAAGGAAGGCTTTCAATGACTGAGGGAATTGAACTTCCGGACAACAACAAGATTAGGGCATTAACTGCACAAGACCGATACAAGTACCTAGGTGTCCTTGAATGTGACACGATAAAACGGGAAGAGATGAAGGAGAAAATTAAGAGAGAATACCTCAGAAGGATAAGGAAAATATTAGAAACCAAATTAAATAGCAGAAACCTAATAAAAGGAATGAACACCTGGGCTGTGTCAGTAGTTAGGTATACAGGACCATTCCTAGGATGGACAAAGGAAGAGCTCCAATCAATGGATAGGCGAACAAGGAAACTTATGACGATGCATAAAGCATTACATCCTAGGGATGATACAGATAGGCTATACGTTAAGAGAAAAGAAGGTGGTAGGGGGCTCATCAGCATAGAAGATTGTGTCCAGAGAGCTAAAGTAGTCCTAGATAGATATGTGCAAACAAACAGTGAAGAAATCATAAAGAGCGCGAGGGATAGTGCGACAAACAATAAAGTAGAAAACAATGGAACAGTACAGCAAACTAGAAAAGAAAAGTGGGAAGGGAAAAAATTGTACGGCGAGTTTAAAAGACAGATAAAAGATATAACAGACGAGAAATCATGGACGTGGTTACGAAAGGGAAACCTTAAGAGAGAAACAGAATCGCTCATCATGGCAGCCCAAAACAAAAGCATAAGGACAAACTACATAAAAGCAAAAATCGATAGAACACAGACAAACAGCAAATGCCGCATGTGCGGTGAAAGAGATGAGACAGTAAACCACATAACTAGTGAATGTAGTCAGCTCGCCCAGAAGGAGTATAAGCATAGACACGATAGAGTAGCAACGATGATACACTGGGAACTAAGTAAACAAATGGGATTCAACCATGGGGAAAAGTGGTATCAGCACAAGCCAGAGGCAGTTTTGGAGAATGACAACCACAAACTACTGTGGGACTTTGACATCCAAACTGACCACCTCATCCAGGCAAGAAGGCCGGACTTAGTAATAGTAGACAAAAAAAGGAGGGCCTGCCAAATAGTAGACGTTGCTGTACCTGCAGACCATAGAGTAAAGAAGAAGGAGGGTGAGAAAAGGGAAAAATACCAGGACCTAGCAAGGGAGTTAAAGAAAATGTGGAACATGAAAACCAGGGTAGTACCGGTCATAGTGGGAGCACTAGGAACTGTCCCCAAAACGCTGAGGGAGAGACTGGAGGAGATCGGGATTAGGGGGAGGATAGAGACCGTACAGACCACAGCACTGCTGGGCACTGGACGGATACTGAGGAAGGTGCTAGAGATATAAGGACTGCAACGAATCGTAGCTCTGTCATGATATGCGAAAGAGAGAGGAGACGTTAGCTGAAGACCTGAGGAGACTTATTGTCACTCAGCCTTCAGCGATAACCACTGGGCAACCGGTGTGAAACTGTAAATCGCAAAATTACTGCGATCTATGAGTACGAGGAGAGGAGGGCTGGAGACTTGAGGAGACTTGCTGTCACTCAAACTCCAGCGGTTACCACCAGGCAACTGGTGTGAGATTCATAATAATAATAATAATAATAATAATAATAAGAAGAAGAAGAAGAAGAAGAAGAAGAAAAAGAAGGAGAAGGGGGGGACAGCAAAGGATTAGAAAAAGGAGTGGTTCAGTAAATGTTATGGCCGTTCCTCGTAAAAAAAATAAGTCTACGACCTTTGTCTCTAATGGAGAGCAAAAGTTGCTGAAATTTCTCTTCAGTTACCTCTTCCGTCATCGTTTAATCTTTATCATTTTTCTTTTTACCTTATCTTTCTCGTCTGATGTTGATCTCCCCCCTTCTCTCTCTATTTCCCTCCATCCGTTTTGTTCTCTCTCTTCATCTTTTTCGTTATTCATATTTCTTTTTTCTACCTCTTTTTTTATTCGCCAAACCATTTCCTCAATCCGTCTCTTTTCCCTATTTCTCTCTCACATATTACTCTCTCTCTCAATCGATTTTGCTTTACCTCTTTTACCTTCTCTTTTCTCTCAGTCAATCTCTCACAACCTCCCATCTCTCTCTCTCTCTCTCTCTCTCACAAACACATGTGTAACATTTATATATATATATGAATGCATTTAAAGTAAATTGGTCGCCCTCTCTCCCTCTCTTATCTGATCTCTCTTACTATTATCAAGATCCTTTTCTCTCTTTAACATTTCTACGCTTCGTCTCACACTTTCTCTTTCTCTTTTTTCTTGCTCACTCTTCCTTTCTCTCTCTCTCTCTCTCTCTCTCTCTGTCTTTCTCTTGCTCTTCCATTCTCTAAGAAACATGTCTAATATTTACTCTTATCTACATTCACTAAACTGCTTTTCTGAGTAAAATTCGGTACTTATGGGAACGGTGACATCCGGTTTGGCATTTGGCACTAATGTCATGTGACAAGATGGCGAAGGCTACAACAAATGATAATTGATATAGGACTCACCTTCTAGGCATTGATATCGGTTTTTGAAGATAATAAATAGCAATGCACACACACAGACACACACAGACACACACACATATATATATATATATATATATTTATATATATATATATATATATATATATATATATATATATATATATATATATATTGTGAAAACAGTTTAAAAGATCACCAATTAGGCAATTAACTCGATTCAGCGTAACATATAAACACAATGTGAGCAGAAAGTATCCGATATATTTTTTCAAGTTTCAAGATCGGAAATAACTTTTGTGCCACCCTACACAATAGCTTTGTTTGCCCAAATCTTATTGGCATATGAAGCTTCTTTGGTGAAGCATGTCAATTTATATCTCAATCAAGGGGATTTGTTCAGTATTACGTAATTAGATTTGACAGCTACAAATGTGACTGTGAAAAAGCAACGAAGATAATGAAAAACCTTGACAAAAAACTAAAGAAAAACTGACGATAACTCCTTCCAAATAAGCAAATCAAATTGAAACCCGACCAAACAGGTCCCCCCCGCCCAACATGAAATTTTATTTGTGTAAACTAGAATGAATTATCCACGGATTTTTGACAAAAACCAAAATTTTTGTTTCTCTTTTATGCCCCGAAGCCTTTCAGTTATGGTCCAATTATTATCAATGATTCCCCAAGTAAGATCAATAATTTTTTTATATCTCCCAGTGTTTTTTAAGAGTCTCCAAAAAAAAAAAGGCAACACGAACCAACAATTAAGTATCTCCGTTATATTTCTGCGTATGTGTATATGTATGTTTCATCGTTTTCTGCCTTTATCGACGGTATTATAGGGTTAAGTGTACATGGGCAGTCGTAAGTAATACCCACTTCTGACTTGCCTGGGCATTCGTTACCCATCTAGGTACTGGCCATGTCGACGTTGCTTAATTTGGGTGATATTACGAGAACTGGTATATCAGACGTGAATTGGGTGAAACTTATACGCTTCAAGGAGAGGTTATTCAATCGTAGTCCTTGTACTGATTGTTTTAGCAGAGAGACATTGAGTTCCATTTATAAAGTCTTTGGGTTGAACCAAGGCCCATTAAATTAATGGCGAGCACTCCTACCACTTGGCCATGGTAATAGGTATCCCTTGAAACATATATATGTTCAAGTGAACAGGTAGTGAAACTAAAAAATACCATGAGTGGGTGACTATAGCCCGCGCATGTACGAGAACTAATTAACTTAAATTATTTAAAACATAGGTAGAAACAGTACCAGCATAAGATTTTGGTACTATTGGACCGAAAATTACCATAGAAACATAAGAAGCTCTTTTTTGATAGACTTGAGAAAGAGTTCTTCGAAGGTGCTCAGTGCTGTACTCATTGTCATTCTGCTAATAAAGCGTGCATTAATTTCTAATCGTCTTGTTGTTAGGCTCAAAAGATTGACCTCCAGACGAAAAACCATGCTGCGTACACAGGAGAGAATCATGCACAATATCGCACATAGGGATCACAAGACAGGACAGAACATTGGATAACAGACAGGGGGCAGAGATATCACAGAGACTAAGAAAACTCAAATGGCAATGAGTTAGTCACGTTGCAAGCGTTTCAGACAACCGCTGGATATCACAGTTAACAGCATGCGTCCTCAAATATCACATGCGAAATTGTGGCCGGTAAAAATAAAGTAGTGTGACGAACTAAACGAATTCAAAAGGTACTCTGCAACGCCTGCGATTGAGAAGTCTGGTAAAATTTTGGGCTGAGGATGATAATACATTTCTTCTTGAATTTCGATGCATTTCTACTGTAAAATCAATAGCAATGAAATTACATCATACACATAAGAAGCCTTTTCAGTCAGTAAAGCTTATATTAACTTCTGACCACTGCAAATCGCTTTCTTACTAGTTTTCGATGCATTTCTACGTAGAAATTGTTGGCAATGTATCTAAATTATACATATAATAGACCTGTTCTGTCCATAAAACTTATATTATTCTTGACCACGCTCAGTGGTTCAACTATCTTGAACCCAGTCTCGTTATTTGATAGTCATAAATAGTAAGATGTATGTGAATGTTATGTATGCTTGGACAGAGTCTGCATGGATCTATGTATCAAGGTATTTATGTACATCATGAATATATCACAATGTGCGATTTTCTGAGGTACACATACATACATCATTTAATACCTTCCCCTCTCTCTCTCTCGCTCTCTCCCATTTTTTCTCTTTCACACTCTCTCTCACACACTCTCTCTCTATACATATGCACATTCAAATATATATATATATATATATATATGTCTGAAGATGTATGGGGATATACATCTCTGTCTCTCTCTATATATACATGTATATTTTTAAAGGTATATGTATATATACCTTATATATATATATATATATATATATATATATATATATATATATATATATATATGTACATGTGTATATGAATGTGAATATAAATTCTTATATACAGTTGTATATCTGTATAAATGTATATTAAAAATTAAATTAACATTTATCAATATGAAGATATATATAGCAATGAATGTACCTTCTCGGAATATTATATACAACTTGTGGTATATATTTCACACACACACACACACACACACACACACACACACACACACACACACACACGCACATATATATATATATATGCATATAATTATATCTTCGAATCTTATGTATATATATATATATATATATATATATGTAAACAAATTTATCTTTCCAATCATCATCATCATCATTATCCATTGCTGAACGAAGACCTTTCTAAACTCCTTCCATGTCGACCGTGAGTGCACTAATCTCTGCCATGTCCGACCACCGAACTTTTACATCTCAACCGTTGATCTTATGTTTGCTCTTCTCCTACAGCGTTTGCTATTTCTAGGACACCAATCAATTGATCTTTTAAAGCATCTGTTTTTTCTTGCTTCAGGTCCAATCCACAGCTATTTTTGCCTCTCATTGATCCTTATCTATCTTTCATATATATATATATATATATATATATATATATATATATATATATATATATATATTAAAATGAATATGTAAATCCAGCAATTCTTTACAGTAATATAATTGGATTATCCCCGATTGTTGCGTAAATGCAGCTTCCCATTTCAGGATGCACTTAATACAATGGAATCAATTCATCTTGGCAGAAGTTGCAACACGCCATCCAGGGAATGCATTAGAATAAATACCACGCTGCACGCATGTCACAGTCCGCCTACGTTATCTGGCTTAAAGCACAGTTGATTCTACACTGTTCCTTGGATTATCTATGTATCAAACTATCCCTGTCCATGGCTATCTATCTATCTATCTATCTATCTATCTATCTATCTATCTCAATATGTTTACCCGTACGTTCGATTGTCTATTTCAGTCTTTTCAGATCTATCTATCTATCTATCTATCTATCTAGTGCAGTCTATTTATCGGAATGTCTAATGTGTATTGTATCGGTCTACCGTGGAAACTCTTCTGAAGTTTAATTCAGTTTCCTCTGGTAGTGTTTTAAAAATCAAATTATGGAAACACGCACACACACACACATATATATATATATACATATACTCAATTTAGCTGAAATGTTTTTTGAATGGGAAGATGAACGATGACATTAGGAACAGAGAGTGGTAAATATTTAATCAAAATGACACATTCCAAGCGATAACCTCTTCCCAAAGGTCCTCCAATTATGATATGTCATCTCTATGAAATTATTTAGGTTTAGTGTTCACAAATTCAGTAAAAGCATGAATTATGGGTTTCTTGTTATTGAACCTTTATAACAGATATGAAATTGAAAATGCCTGAAAAGATGATAATCTGTTGGAGATATGTCGGGTGAATGTGGGAGACGCTACATGACTTCATAACACAATTTTCTAAGTTTAAGCAATGTGAGCTGAGAGCTGAGTGGTCTGGAACTGTCATTGACCATTTCAATCAGTCAATTCAGTTATGAGAACCCATTTACAACTTTCAACTTGTCCTTATTGTCTTGAGATAGGGTTATACGGTCTCTATTGGAGTTCCAAGTCTCAGTAAAGTACACATTGTTTCATTGTCATTAGCCACTACTGTTGCTATTCCTTCAACATCTTTATCTGTATCGATATTCTCAGACCTATTGTCTACTGAACCAACACTGAACAGTTCGCTCTGCACTTACGTTCACTCCAAATGCTTTGTTGACATTATCATTGCCAGCTTGTAACATATATGCATGTACTATAAACACCCACACACACCAACCCACCCACACACACACATATGTATATATATATATATATATATATATATATATATATATATATATATATATATCTTCGTATCTTCTTTCACTCTACATATGCATTTATGTAGTCATTTATCTATATCGTTGATAATATTACAACAGCGTTCGTTCCTTTAAATTTCATGTATATTTGTGCCCCTCGCGCTCGTCCAAGATTCTGAGAACAATCGGCCCATTTACTTCTGGATAACCTATAAATTTAGAATACGTTATTCGAAAGTAGTTGGTCTTGTTATTCTCAGAATCCACGGGAGAAAAAAAACAAAAACAGACGGTTCTGTTGCTGACGAGTGCGAGAAGCACGAAATGATTACATTCATCGGGTACATATCCTTGTAAACATCAATATATATACATATACATATATTGTCATCTGCGGACAGTGGTTTCATTGTATTACCTCAGTGTAGCTATCCAGTATCCCATCCAGTACAATGAGGTAGGATCGAGACTTTTGCTTCACACCGAGAGGCTGTCATCTTACGTCTGCCCCACGCAGAACTGGACGGTCAGTAACGTTGAATCTAAGCGATATATTTACTCATGCATAAATTCCCCATCCACCAGAGTGCTCTATTCCTACGTTGGAAGAGCATGGCATAAGCTTATAATGAACGAGTTACCTCAATTAAATAATACTCAACCCCGAATAAGGGAGCGTTAATCATTGTTATTATATTATTGTTATTATATATATCTTTCAAATCCATCTTCCAATAATATATATATATATATATATATATATATATATATATATAATGTCAATTAAAAACTATAGGTAATATCTCGGTCTCAAATTCTGTTTTTCCCTATTCAGGCATCGATTTATCGCTTCAACTGTAGATCTACTTCGGAACACTTAAATGTTTTTCAAAACTGATAAACGAATCATCATTCTGTCAATTAGATGCAACTTATGTTTAATGTGCCCAAGTAAAAACACTTAAGTTTTCTCGTCATTCATTTTTTCTACGTCCCTTCCTTTCTTCAAGTCATTTCGCGATTGTTTCTATTTTACAGTCTTTCAACACCTTCACGGAGTTCTCTCGCTTCCTTTATCTTTCGTCTGATTCTATTTTCATTCTGGTGTCCACATAGAAAGCTAGATCCACAACCAGATACATTTCTTCTTCTTCTTCTTCTTCTTCTTCTTCTTCTTCTTCTTCTTCTTCTTCTTCTTCTTCTTCTTCTTCTTCTTCTAATAATAATAATAATAATAATAATAATAATAATAATAATAATTAAAAAAAAACAAAAACAAAAACACTACAAATGGGGTGGAGGTTGAAACAAAAGCGCAGTGGTGAGGGAGATATTAAAGGTGAGTTGAAGACCTGAGGAGATTTACCGTTATTCAGTCTTCAGCAACAACCACGGGGCGACTGGTGTGAAACTGTAAACTGTAGCGCTGCTGTGGACTGTGAGAGTGTGGAGAGGTGGACTGGAGACCTGAAAAGACTTGCTATCACTCAACATCCAGCTGTGACCAACAAGCAAGTGGTGTGAAGATGCATGATAATAACAGTAGTTGTAATAATAATAATAATAATAATGATAATAATAATAATAATGATGATAATAATAATAACAATAATGATAATAATAATCAGAGCACTAACTGCACAAGACCAACACAAATACCTGGGCATTCTTGAATGTGACACGATAAAACGGGAAGAAATGAAGGAGAAAATAGAGAGAGAATACCTCAGAAGGATAAGGAAAATATTAGAAACCAAATTAAACAGCAGAAATCAATTAAAGAAATGAAAACCTTGGCTGTATCAGTAGTGAGATACACAGGACCATTTCTAGGATGGACAAAGGAAGAACTCCAATCAATGGACAGGCGAACAAGGAAACTTATGACAATGCATAAAGCTTTACATCCTACAGATGACACGGATAGCCTATACGTTAAGAGAAGAGGAGGTGGTAGGGACTCATCAGCATAGAGGACTGTGTCTAGAAAGCTAAAGCAGATCTAGAAGAGTACATGCAAGCAAACAGTGAAGACATCATAAAGAGTGTACGAAACAGCACAACAAACAACAAAGTAGAAAACAATGGAACAGCACAGCAAACTAGGGAAGAAAAATAGGAAAAGAAAAAATTGTACGGAGTGTTCAAAAGGCAGATACAAGATGTGGCAGACGAGAAATCATGGACGTGGTTACGAAAAGGGAACCTTAAGAGAGAAACAGAATCGCTCATCATGGCAGCCCAAAACAAAAGCATAAGGACAAACTACATAAAAACAAAAATCGACAGAACACAGACAAACAGCAAATGCCGCATGTGCAGTGAAAGAGATGAGACAGTGAACCACATAACTAGTGAATGTAGTCAACTCGCCCAGAAGGAGTATAAGCATACACACGATAGAGTAGCTACTATGATACACTGGGAACTAAGCAAACAAATGGGATTCCACAATGTGGAAAAGTGGTACCAGCACAAACCAGAGGCAGCCCTGGAGAATGGAAACCACAAATTACTTTGGGACTTTAACATCCATACTGAATTCCTCATCCAGGCAAGAAGACCAAATTTGGTAATCGTTGACAAGAAGAGGAAGACCTACCAAATAGTAGACATGGCTGTATCTGCAGACCAAAGGGTAAAGAGGAAGGAGAGTGAAAAACTGGAAAAATACCAGGAATTTGCAAGAAAACTGAAGAAGATGTGGAACATGAAGGTCAGGGTAGTCATAGTAGGCGCACTAGGAACTGTCCCAAAGAGAGTGCGAGACTGGAGGAGATCGGGATAAAAGGAAGGATTGAGACAGTACAGACCACAGCACTGCTAGGAACTGCACGGATACTGAGGAAAGTGCTAGAAATATAAAGACCGCAACGCTAATTGTTAGCAGTGACCTAACAGAGGAAGGAAATGAAAGCAGAAACGTAAACCGAATCACTGGCATGATAGGTGAAAGAGAGAAGAGATGGCTGAAAACCTGAGGAGACATTGTCACTCAGCCTTCAGCAATGACCACTGGGCAACTGGTGTGAGACTGTGAACTGTGGTATTACTGTGGTCTCTGAGAACGAGGAGAGGAGGGCTGGAGACTTGTGGAGACTTGCTGTCACTCAAACTCCAGCGGTAACCACCAGGCAACTGGGGTGAGATTGCAAATAATAATAATACTTTTCACCCAGTAAGCGTACTAGTTTGCCGATGTACGTTGACTGTTCAGCCTTTATGATAGGACTCAGGCAGAGAGAACTTTTTTTGGAATATTCCAATGAGGGTAGATGTTTGGAGAACTCACATGTTAGTTCAGTATGACATGGTAACATTTTCAAAATCCAGCCAATTGCTTCGATTACAACTGGCTCAATTTACATTTTTGCCACTGGGAATCCCCCCCCCCCTCTTGAGATTTCCACTTCCAAGTTGGCATATCTTTCCGTCTTCTCTACTTCTTTGAGTGCAATGTTTTTTGTCCGCGGGTATTGCAGTATCAATTATAAAGCAATCTCTCTTTTTTGTATCATGTAAAATGATGTCTGGTCTGTGGTGTTCAATCACCCTTACCGTCAGCATCTCTCACAGAATGTTTGCTTGCCCCGTTCCATTTAACACAATCTCTGGTATATGATTGTGACACTCCACTAAAGTCTCATAGCCGTATAGCTTACAGAATCAGAATCATCATCATCATCATCATCATCATCATCATCATCATCATCATCATCATCATCATCATCATCAGTCTCTTAACGTCCGTCGTTAGACATAGACCTTCCCCAGGATTCGCCACACTACTCTATCGTGGGTGTCGCGGAGCCAGTACTTTCTGAATTTGTCTAGCTCGTCCCTCCGTCTAATACTCTACCGGCCTCGGTTGTGCATGTGATCTCTGGGGATCCATGTCGTGAGTCGTGATGTACATTGGTTCTCTGCCATTCTTGCGACACGGCTAGTCCATTGCCATCTGAGTTTTTAATGGATTCTCTGATGTCCATGACTCCCGTCTTCTTCCGGAAGTATTGTGCTGTCTTGTGGTCTCTCCATGAGAGGTTGAGCATAATCCTTTTATGTGCACGTTGCACGGTTCTCAATTTGCGGGTGTGTCCCTTGGTTAGGCTCCATGTTTCAGTTCCATTGGTTACCATTAGGTGGAAATTGAGACAGACATGATCATTTCTTCTCTTGTATTCTTCTTGAGTCAACCCGCTGCAATGTGATCAATGTTTTCCACTCGCTCGTTTTAAAAGCGTCATTCATTTGTTGAAAATGTTTGATGTACTACCTTCTTTACTGCGTTAGTATTTAGTAATTGGTCTTGAACAACAAGCAATACTCTTTCCGTTTCTCAAATATCCACTCCGGAGCCATTCGCAGGACGATTCATCTTTTTTCCACTTCTTTGGTATCTCCGTGGAAACTGTCCATGCAATTGTATTTCCTCAAGTAATTCCTTTCTCTCACGAACTGATCTATTTTGGTATACATTCTTCTCTTCAAGGTCAGCACTGGTAATTCCTAATTATATAAGAGCATGTTCAAGATGTCCTTCTTCCTAATTTTTTACAAGGTAATAGATCAGCGATCTTTTCCCTTAATCCACACAGTCAGCAATTGTAACAGGTGCCCTTTCTCTGTCCTCTCTTTTAATGCTTAAACCACTGATATTTGCTTTAGGATAAAGCGCTCCATGTAAAGATATTTTTTCTGTTGAACGCGTCTTATTCATCTTTCATCCAATTTGATCTTCCTGTTCTATAATGCATTGCAACAGTTGTCCATACGTTGATCTCAATTATTAATATCTTGGTCATCATTATCATTCTTTTTCTTCTTCTTCTTCTTCTTCTTCTTCTTCTTCTTCATTATTATTATTATTATTATTATTATTATTATTATTATTATTATTATTATTATTATTATCATTATCATCATTATTATTCTTATCATCATTATTATCATTATCATTATTATTATCATCAGCAATTTCACATCCGTTGCCTGGTGGTTTACGCAGGAGGTTGAGTGACAGCAAGTTCCCTTTGGTCTCCTGCCGTCCTCTCCACACTCTCATAGTCCACAACGGTACTGTGGTGTCCAGTTTCCAGTTGCCCGGTGGTTATCATTGAAGGGTGAGTGACAGTAAGTTTCTTCAGGTCTCCAACCTTCCCCTCATATCTCCCCCACCTATCACAACAGCGCAGTGGTTTGTACCTCCAGCCCCATTTGTGGTAAGTTTTGTTTATTATTATTATTATTATTATTATTATTATTATTATTATTATTATTATTATTAATGCTAATAATAATAGTAATAATAATAATGATAATAATAATAATAATAATACACGTTCACAAAAACATTGGTGACTAGATGGCAGCAAGCGCTTTTTAACTTGTTGTCTGGTGGTAAATGCAGAAGACAAAGTGACAGCAAATATCCTCAGATCACCTACCCTCCTCTCAGTGTCCTTGTACTGTGATTTGTACTACCCCCCTACGTTTTTCTAACAAGTATACCATGTTCTTTTTCGTTGTTAGGCTACAACTGATGTCTTTTTGGACCTGTAGTCTCCGATTTCCAGTACTTTCTTGCAAACTCTGACAGGAACTGTGGTCAACATAGTCTCAACCATTATTCTCGCCCTCAACTCCTCCCATCTTGACTTCAATGTCTTTGGTATCGTTCCCAGTGCGTGAACTATTATTGGCACTACCTTCATGCTTAATATCTTTCTCACTCACTGTGTCAAGTCCTGGTACTTTTCCTGCTTTTCACTCTCTTTTACTATGACTTGATAGTCAGCAGGCACAGCCACGTCTATTTTGAGACAGGTTCTTCCTTTCTAGTCCACTTCAACCAGATCCAGTCTTCTTGCTTGTATAGGGTCGTTGGTTTGGATGTCGAAGTCCCAGAGTAATTTATGGCCTCTACTTTCTAAGATGCCTCTGGCTTGTGTTGGTACCATTTGTCTACATGACTAAATTCTCATCGTTTGCATAGTTCCCAGTGTATAACTGTTGCTACTCTGTCGTTTCTATTCTTTTATTCCTTGTAGGCTTGCTTGCTGAATTCACTTATTTGGTTTAACATCTCACCCTTTTTCCCACAAAGGCGACATTTGTTCTTTTTTCTCAAGTCTATTGATCATAGCCTAGACATGGTTTGTTCTGGCGCATTTGGTGCTTTGACGCAACGATAAGGGAGTCTCCTTTTCCAGCCTCTTTTTCTTCTATTTGCTTTTCTACACTCACTATCATTTTGAACCCCTTTCTTAACCCTCTCTCTGTATACCATGTTTTCTCATTCTTTTCTTTGTCTTCATCAATATTTAGATTGATTTCCTCGCGAGCTGCATTGTTGATACCCCTACCAACCCACCGTAAACATAGCCCCCTCCTAATGCGTCATTCCCACAAAGTTGTCACGTTAACCCCACCTAAATGACATATATGTGCATACACAGAATGAAAGGGATTCCCGTCTGTCAAGTCTAAAACTCACTTATCACCCAAAGGCATAAAATTGTCCTCTTGATTCCACTATATTGCACTACATTCGGTGACAAGCAAACCTGTTAATTATTTTTGATGGACAGGGCTTAATGTCTGGATTTACAAGTTTTCTCGCTTAGAACAGTTTAGGGGATTACCATTTTACGAGCTCATTGATGATAAAATCACTGTTTAGTAACTCGTAAAATGTAACCTACTTTACATTGCATTATTTTCAGTGTTCCTAGCGCGTTATCCATTTGGAAGAAGTTATAATCTTTGCAAAGCTCTCATTTATTAACTGACACCAATTAATAAAAAAAGAATCTTTGTATTGTCAAGCGTCAATACCAGCCTCTAAAGGCAGTTTCCCTCTAGAGGCTAATATTGAACATAACATATGAGATAAAGTATGAATTTTTTCCTATTTCGGCAAAATCTGCCAATCTTGTGCCAAACTTAACAAAATCTCCTGGACCAAAGATTATATCTGTGTTTGATGGGATTCAAAAGAAAGTCTCCATCTAGAGTTGCAGGGACCTGAACAAACTGTTACTACACAACTTTAGAATGAGCAATAGGCTCATTTGAATGATGCCTCAGGAGAGAAAATACGTGTTTTATCCAGGGGAATTGTTCACTGATTTCATTGTAGATATATCAAAAGCTGGTGCCATAACGTACCAAATAAAGAAAAACGCTGGAAATGCTAATGAATAAAAAGAAATTAATCAAAGTTAACTGAAATACATAAAAACTGAAAAAAGGTAATCGTTACTTCTATTTCAATGTCTACAAGTAAACCTTTTGTCCACGAAAGTCAAACCGAATATACTTTGATATAGAGCGAGTTAGTCATATCGAATATTCATTTCAAAGGAAATTTATGGAACGTACTAAATTCTCCGACCAAATATACCGTGAGGATTAGAAACTGATTCGGTACCAATGTACAAAAATTGGCAGCCCTAGTCATTTGTAAGAATGTGATGCAGCCAACGATCATGGAGCTGGGATGGGAAGTTCTTCTACACGCAGCGTAAATTCATCATCTACCGTCGTCAATCACTCTATGCAACATATCTTGTTTGTTCAGCGCTCCCAGTAAGTTCAAGATATTGAAAAGTTCTTCAACGACTCATCCAGCGAATCAAAACCAGAATTCTTCTTTTATGATGAAATGCATAATTTGAATAAAGAGTAGTTAGAAGAAATCAGTGAAAATACTTTTATAAAAGGGCCATGAATTCATATGAATTGAAACATCTGTCAACAGTACTGGAAACAATCGCATCGACCTTATATAATGGAACATTCTTAGTCCTTTAATTCAATGAAGTTTTATTTTCGCCGTCTCCGTGTACCGTGGCGTTGAGGCAGACATTTTCACGGGTCTGTATTGCACAGGATAGCCTGATGGAGCCCATCCCTATCTAAGCTTCCTCATACCTCTTCAAAGAGGCCCTGGGTATCATTTTAAACATCTTTGATATGACTCAGCCATGGATTAAACCAACAAACTACCGAACCAAAGGCAAGCACCCAGGATGATAGTATATATATACATGGTTATACTGTTTAGCTGAAATAAGGCACATCATCTTTTCAAAGTCATTGTTTGACCATCCCCAAGATGCACCTGTTGTCGCACTCTCGAGTATAACGAAATCAATACTTTCTCAACTTGTCTACATCATTACGCCATCTTTTGCCGGTTTTTGATCCCGAGGGATCTACAATGTGAGCCATGATCTGCTGTTGTCTGACATTCTTGCAATATGGCCTGCCCATTGCCACTTCATAAATAGTTTTAATGATACCACTGACCCTCAATATTATGCAAAGCCAGAGAAAATACTTTGATAACTGAATAATGATGTCGTGAATTTCTATGGATAAAATATTTTTTTCTAGCGGACTGAAAACTTTTGCTCTAAGCTAAAGTGATGGAATACACAATTAAGCGGGAAGGCAATGAAAAGACACGGAAATAATTAGATGACTGAATAGTGATGCCATGCATTAATATTGATAAAAGATTTTGCGAAAAAAATGCCTTGAACGTCCGTAGCAACTCAATAAATCCACATCTACGTTGGTGTACAAGGTCTGCCCAGAAGGAATCCGATTATTTGATATAAATCCAAGAATAGCCAACCTGGGTCAAGTGAGCCCTAGCCCTTTCAGAATACGCCCTTACAACCTCACACACTCATCAGAGCGTTCCTTCAATTTTTCAAAATAATATGTAAAGTCCTCTTTCGGGTACGCCGTAAGCCTCTCCTTCGTGTTTTGATCTGGACTGTAGGGGTAGGGGTAACAGACTTGGATGACGCAGTATTTAGCAGAAAATCACCCCCTCCCCCCTGCAGGACACATGAAGATTGACTTGCTCAATCACGGTGAATACAGTAAACAATCTCATTCAATGGCGTTTCACTGCCGACTGAACAACCAAACGGGATATTGATTTTTCACCCATACACAGTAAGCCTCTAATTGATTTTTCAGTTACATCAAGGCCAAACAACTGCATATCGATATGTTAAAGATAGTTGGATACTTTCCGAACAGATTTCGTAATTCTATAAAGCAATGCTTCTTGCACTGAAGATCAAAGGACCAATATTGTTTTGGTGTACAATGAAACTAAAGGTAGGAGATAACTCAATCTGCTCAAATATTCAAATTTTTTTCAATTCTCAAAACAGTATTTTTTCCTGGTAAACATACATAAAAGAAAAAACATAGTTTCTAAAAGTCTTATTTTCAAGTTTCATGACTGTTCGCTAGGAGAGTAGAGAGAGGAAGAGGGTGTGCACTTACCCTTCTAGCGCTGTTAAAACTAAAACAATTCTAATAACCTTTGTGTTAATTTTTCTGTCACTCTTAGTTTTCTTTACATATTTTTAGGGTGTTGTTGTTAATAATAATAATAATAATAATAATAATAATAATAATAATAATAATAATAATAATAATAATAATAAATGAACACCTGAGAAATGAATTAATTCATGCTTTTTGCTCAGTATACAAAATGAATTATGTATTAAGTTAAACACAAGAGAGAAAGATGGAATTGTTCAAAAACAAGGAAATTCTGTCACAGCGAATGAGATTTAGTAATAAAGACTCAAGGGTGAATGTCACTGAAATTGTTCGAGGAACGCAGCTGTAGGAGATTAAAGTCTTCATGCGATTTACAACTCAATCTCATTCACTTCGTTCCTTGCGTTTTCGAAAAATTAGACTCAACGAACTGAGATTTTAATCTTCTTCGTCTCAATAAAACTTACGTGACCTTTACGGGGATAAGTCATTTCTTTAAATTTGATCAAAAAGATTTCTTTCGTTTTCCCTTTTCATTTCTTCATTTTTTTTTCTTTGGAAAACACTCTTTTTATCCAGTGACTTAGAAAAGCTTTGTTACACGGCTTTTCAAAAATGAAACTAGCAACTCAAATTTCAAAGGACACACTCATCAATGTCGAAAGAACACAGCTTTGGCTGCCAGACAGAATTGCAAGTGAAATTTAACATTTAGTTTCATATAAGAAAATCTCAATAAAGGGAATAACTAATGATCAAAGTTAGTTCCTTTTAACTTCAATCATTTTCATTTATTTTTATTCCATCGGACATAATGAATTTAACATACTTTGTTTCCTTCATCAAAGAGCTCCTATGTCAATTAAGAGCTATTTCAAACAATGTATGGCATTATGAGTTAATGACATAGCATAGCCTAAAATGTCACTAGTTCTATCATTTATTCTTAGTGCTGAACTAGTGATACTCCGTATTGTTAAATCTAGAAACGGCAATCGTTCGTTTGATGCGCCCAAATTATGGTTAGCTATAAAATAGCTATTTCAGGCGAATTTTAGCTATAAAATGATTATTCCCAGTTTTAACATCAGATTCGATCAAAACCAAGCAGACAGTACATTGTTTTTCCAATTTTTTTTATTTCGGAAGGACTCTTGGGATTGATGTCATGATTGCGTGGCGACATATTGTTTAGGGTTAATGGAGGTATGGATATGAATTAATTTCATTTTGATTACATGTGATAGCCATTTAAATAGTCAAACGGAAAGTCATTTATAGCCAACCGGAATTTGGACAGAAAGGCTCAAATACAAAACGATACTGTGACAGAGAGCTTTGTACGTCGAGAGATGCCAAGATTACAAGCTTAGTCCTAAGTGGATGTATCACTCTATCTTTCTCTTGGCTCTCTAGGCTAGTCTCCTAAATAAATAGGATTATCTTGTCTTTCTTCTGTCACTCTTAATTCGTTTTCCCACTGAGCCAGACGAGAAGACAATCTCCAGCATTATCTTCCGACAATTTATTTTGTAAAACTAGCGGAAATCCGTTCGATGAGCAGGATTTTCAATTAGATGTCTACCTTATACGTTCAAACAAGAAGATACAGATTCGGTCCAACTAATTCAAAGAAAGGACCAAGTTCTGAATTATATGTACATTGCAAATAAAACCAATCACTAAAACTTTTGAAAATTATGAAATTTCCAAAAAATGATAAGCTGAAAGCATACTTCAGGTCCCGTCAGCTATAACAGAAAATTCGGTAGTCATACTTCTAGACTGGAAACTTTAGTTTAAGCAAAAAGCAAAGACAAACATTCGATGCGAGCGTAAATACAATTTCGAAATCGAAGAAGCAGACGTTTCACCCCGTTACCTGTTCAAAGCCATATTAACCCCAGAGAAGAAATACTTTGATTCGAAGCCAATACAAACGATTCAATTAAGTACTCCCAAATTCAGAAAATAGTTCAAATGCTCAACGATCAGAAGTTATGATCTTCTTTTATTTTGAATGAGACAAAGAAAGAAGACCTTCCAGTACAATTGTCCTTGCCAGACGGAAGCCAATTTATTCTGGTACTCTTATGACAGTTGGAGAATGGGCTGGGTCAAAAAATTCGAGATGATAAGTAATTTTCTACTTATGTGACAGAGCTGGCGGCAGAGTTTGCCAAGGAAGGATGGAATGGACAAGGGAAAAAGATTGTCACGACATTGTTAAAAATGGCGGACAATGAAGAAAGGCTACAAAATGACGGAAAAGGTCTGTGTTTTTGTTTTTTTAACAGCTATGGTTGGTCATCTCATGTTTGGTAACAAATCGTTTTACATAAATACGTACATACCGACCCACCTACCATATAGCCAATTGATCAGTTTCAATCTGTTCTAATCTATCCGTCTATCAATATATATATATATATATATATATATATATATATATATATATATATATATATATATATATATATATATGCACTCGCGCGTGTGTGTGTGTGTGCAGCCACGCATGATAAGTGACCGACTGACTATTTGAAAAAAAAAGTTGATATTGTCGTTATTTCAAGAGCTTCAATGCTCAGTTTTCTTTTTATTTTCAGGCTTGAACACTCTATGGACAATAATGCCAAGTGCTTAAGTATAAAAAAATGAGCGTTGTAGCTCTAAGATTAACGAAAATAATAACTATTTAGTAAGGGTTCGCTAAATGACCTCCATACACAGCCACCCATAAATACTGTTACACTAATTTCATTTTTTAAATAATAGAAAATAATGCTAAAAATAAAAGACTTACAGATTTAATTGTATTTTCACTGATACAATCTGTTATCACGAAAGGTTTTCCAGTCCTTTAGAGAGTCTGTGCAACACTTATTCACAAGTACGATTTTAAATTGGGACATAATACCACCCAGACTGCTTATAACTTGAACAAAGCATTTGGAGTGAACACTACCCCATTGGAGTAATAGTTGGAAGCGGAGAGTAAGATGAAATTTTACGTGTGGAAGCTTGAAAATAAATCAGATAGCCATATTCCATTCTTGTTTGTGTGTACGGCCGGTATAGCCCCTGGTTATAATTCATACTCCTCATACCTTTCATCTTTTCTCTATTCCCTCCCCATCTACCTTTGCAATGTAATGGACAAGGCTACAAGATGGCAGAAAGATGGAAGAGCTTTCTTATGCTTGGATGGAAGCAAAAGGAACTCAAGCCCCTTTATAACTGTCGTTCATTCATTACCCTCCACCTTACAAGTCTAAGGCCTAAAAATAAAATCATTTCATTAATAGACAGGAATATAGACAGAAAAAGTAATCAGTGATAAGGATGAATATATTAGTTGCTTTTTCAGGTTGTTATAGTCAGTGTTGGGGACAACTAACGAAAACACTAAACTGATGAACCGCTAAAAACAAAATAGTAGAAGCAAAAATAAACAGTAACTTTTATTACATAGATTTAGATTAAGTACGTATCTTTCCTCTAAAACCGAAGAATAAAGACTTAAAGAGCTTCAATATGTCGTAGCTTAGACATAGAGCTTCCTGAGAAAGGTATAGCATGTCGATATCAGGTGAGGATCAAGGTGTTCATCCATAATCAAATAGAAAAAATTATTTGAAGAAAACGGGTGTCCGTGACATCATAGAAACTATTAAAAAACTCAAATTGCAATGGGCAGGCCATGTTGCAAGAATGAAGGACAACCGATGGACACCACGTCTCACAACATGGATCCCCGGAGATCACATAAGAAACCGAAGCCGACAAAACACAAGATGGAGAGATGAACGGAACAGATTCAGGAAATACTGGCTCTGCAACGCCCATGGTAGAGGAAGGTCTATGTCCAACGAAGGACGTTGAAAGACTGATGATGATGATACATCCAATACGCAGTTTATTGAAAGCTCTTTGTCTGAGCTAAAACATTGAAATTTAAGCTATCTACGTCTATTTTTGATGATTTTATGCAAAAAGTTGTACCGAATATCGGTTATGATTAATATAGACAAAACTGATAGGTAGTAAATTACTTAAACAAAAGTATACGCGTTAATCGCTGAAATATATACATGAAAGAATATTGATGACATTGGCACAGAAAAATGGAAATAAAATTTGATTGAAGCGTAAGAATGAAATAAGGAAAATACTAGATGAAAAAGGAGTGTACACACTGAAGAAATAACGACAATTATCTTTAAAAAGCTGGTGATGACCTAATCAAAGCATTTACAGTGAACAGTGTCACGATGCAACATTTTAGTTTCTGGTTGAGAATGAGACTCAATAAGCGATTAATTTGATTCTAGACTCTCTCAGGATGATTCAGGGTTTCCTTCGATTTTCGATTGTAATTTGTACATGGAAAGGCCGTGCAAAATGACTAGAAACGACGAATTTTACTTCCTTACGATATCGACAAGATGACCACTTAGCAATTATTTGCAGTGAACGATGCTGCAAAGCCTTCCAGAGACAATCGTCACTACCAAATAATAGACATGCATTATGAAAAAGAAGTACAGAGCATTTTTTGTTTACTAGTGAAGATTCTCGTACTTTTTCGTCGTAAACTATTTAGGCTTGGGGGCTGCTGTTTTGATTTGTATCCAATTTCTGTCACCACCCATTCCTGTTATATCTATATCTATCTCTCTCTCTCTCTCTCTCTCTATATATATATATATATATATATATATACATATATGTATATATAAAAGGATGTAAATTGATTTTTTACGCCTTTTTTCGTCGGCAAATATCGTTTTCTTTTTCCTTTTCTTACTACCCCCAAAATTTCGTTTCTGATTTTATCTGAATGGTATATTACCCTCTATTAACCCCCTACATTCCTGCTTGGCGCCCTGGGTGTGGCATTTAGTTTTATCATGATTTTTGCTCCTAATCTGCTAGCACTGTATGCATTTAGGGCATAAATGAAATGTCAAATAATAATACAAAAAGTTTGCCATCACAGACAATAATTGAAGAAGCGTAACGTCAAAATTTGAAGTCATGTAACAAAATTCCATACAGGAATAAAAGTGGCTAGAACAAATTCTATCTATTACTTCGCTGGCGTTCTTTGCTGGAAAACATCTAAAATAGAGTTAAAAAACATCTAGAAACATCTAGATTTTTGAGAATCTGTGTTAATAATAAACCCGCTCAAAAGGCCAAAGAGGCTTTTTTTTTTACTAAAAATCACAGGAAACGTTTTGAAAGGGGATTTAGTGTAGTATTGATGTCTGGAGACAAAATGGTATGGCCAGGAGCGCTTGAACGAACAAACAAGTAAACAAACAAACAAATTATTTCTATTATTATTCGGACCATCCTCATCTTTGTTGTTTTTCATACAGCGTTTCAGCTGTTGTACTCTACGGCCTTCATCAGGTATTATCTGGTAGGTGTGGGGAAGTAACGAAGCAAATAACAATAGAAATAATAATAACGCCTAATCTAAAAAATCCAGTGATATACTAAACAATCAAATGCATAAACATATAATGCACGCACGTATAAAAATGGATAGAACCTTTTGCCATGTTTGATGGCTACGGTTTTTTTTTTTTGTCATTTAGCTATAATCAGGTTTTATATCTGGCTAGAGAGCATGAGGATGTTTGGTTGTAAAGAAAGAAACTAAACAGGTCCGGTATGTCCCTCAATAGAAACCATAATGCTACCAATGTATTTTGGCAGCATATCATGTTGGGGGTGATCAATTGAAAAAATTGAAAAAGGGCTGATCAATACCAATTGTGCTTTTTGTTGGGCAGTAATCACTGAAAAGTCCAAATTAAAAAAAAAAAGTGAGACCGCTGCCGGGCACAAATTAACTGGCCAAATTAGCAAAACTCCATTGAGCAAACTGAAGACCCTATTTTGGGAGGAATTTAAAAAAAACAAACAACAGGCAAAGCTTTTTTTTCAGGACATGATAATGAGTAAATTTTCAGTCCTTCGATTCCATCAGTGAGTCCTTTATGTACGATACATATATTATATTATATTAATTATATAATGGACGACGTGATTTTTTGTTCTTCTGTCAGTAACCCTGAACTCTTCTATTGAGAGATAGAAATTTTGTCGATAAAACTGTGTAACGAGTTTCCTTATAACAAACAGATTCCACACACAGGTGGTCCTCGCTTTTTGGGAGTTAGTCTTACGCTATTTTTTCGCCTTACCGAAAAAAAACAAAAAGCGAAAATAGCTTCTGGCTTTCATTTTGCTGCAAGTTCCTTGTATCTCCTCCAACCACCACAACCTCTGATTACTCAGTCTAGCGTACTCTTATCATCATTTTGTGGGGTCGAGAATACTTGAAAAATTTCTCATATAAATCAATTGATATCACTATTATATTTAATATATATATATATATATATATATATATATATATATATATATATATATATATATATATATATATATATATATATAATTTTTATATAGAGAGTAATGTGGGTAGCGTAGTTAAAAAGTAACAATTCGAGATTGGTATTAAGAAATAGAGAAAAGATGAAATCCTAAGAAGAAACAGTTACGTAACCAAAATTTTCTGATGGCTTGTCATATCAGTAGTGATCAATTAAAATTCATTAAGTTACTCTTCTTACCTTTTGTTTGATAGTAATCACTAAAGTCCAAATTTTCTATCAAGCGTGAACACTGCTAGACGTAGACAAAGGGATCGAATTAGTATTAAATCACGTTGCAAATTGAACCTTCTGTTAAAAATCTATTTAGTGAAGGAATTTTCGATAAAGACAATACGTTATAAGGTGTAAATGTTTGAACTTTTAGCTCTTGGGTTCCATCGCAGTGACCAGTACGCGTGGTGCATTCATAGTTAGGTAGCAAGACAGGTTAAATAAAAAAAACGAAGAAACATGTTGACATTTCGCTGATAATTTTTTGGCCTGTCTGGCTGCTTTAGTTGACGGTTTCTCATAAAACTGTCACCTAGGTGAAGTGTAAGAAGATGGCTGGAGTAAGACGGAGAGTGAGGTGAAGAACAACTGTATTGGAGAGTGAAAATAAGAGTAAGGCCCTTAGTGAGAAGACTCATGTAATAATGTTGAAAATGAGACGGAAACAGGAGGAGAGTAAGATGAAGAGACTGGTGGGAATGAAGAGCAAGGTGAAGAGTGAAAGGGTGAAGTAGGTTGAGAAACAAGCCTAAAGTTTAGACCATAGATGTGCAAGTTCGATCCCATGGAACGCTGTGAAAAAAGACCAATCTGTCAATACAACCTGTCAAAAAACGCAGTTAACACGAGTTATCACCCTTGCCCTTTGAGAAGTATATATAAATATTTAAGAATGGCAGACTGTTGCAAGAATGGCAGAAAACTGATGGACTCGTGACATGGATCCCCAGAGGTCACATGCAAAATCGGGGCCGGCAGAATACAGGATGGAAAGACGAAGTAGACAAATTCAGAAAGGACTGGCTCTGCGACACCCACGATAGAGAAATATGACGAATCCTGGGGGCAGTCTATGTCCAGTGATAGAAGATAAAAGACTGATGATACATATATATATATATATATATATATATATATATATATATATATATATATATATATATATATATATATATGGGGGGTGCGCGCACGCGTGCATACGTGTAAGGGTAGGAGATGAAAGGTGGTTGGAACGTTTCGGTATGTCAGCCTGGCAGACATTGCTGGTCATCAATACTGGAGATACTCGAGCATTTAAAAAGAATTAGGAGTAAAGAAGAGAGTATGATGAAGGAGTTGAAGGATGATAGAGGTAAGGAGTATCGGAAGGAGTATAGTAACCGGGGAAAAGAAAGAGTTTAAAGTGACGGGAAGGAGATGAATAAACCCAAGAGTTTAGAGAGGAGTATGCTGGAGAACAAAGGTTAGGGTTTGATTAAGAGTAAGGAAGAGTGAAGAGTAAGACAGAGAGTAAAAGTGAAGAGAAAAGACAATATCAATTTGGAAAGTAAAATCAAGAGTATGGAAGATAGTGAGGATGAGATGTATGCAGAGACCAAGGTCAATAATAAATATGCTGATAGAGTTAAAGGAACGAATAGAGAGAAGTGAAAAGTAAGATGGTGAGTCCGATGCAGAAAAAACAGTAGATGGTAAAGAGAGAAAACAAGGGGTGTAAAGTAAGATGAGGATGGGGTGTGAAAAAGGATCAGGAGAGGAGTAAGTCGGAAAATAGAGAGGAGTATTTGATTGAAAGTGAAGAGGGAAAAAAAGGAAAGTGGAAGATGAAGTGAAGGAGAGGAGGGGAACGGAGGTGACATTCAACCTGTTTGTTGCAAAGTATATTTTTCAAGTCCCTATCTCCTGACTTGTTTTTCTCTCAAATTCACAGTGGAAATAGAAAGTAATCATTGCATGCTTGAAACGGTATTATTTCCAAACAAATCAACCAATTTTTACGACAGAATATCTAATATGTATACAAGGAAAAAAAAGAAGTTATCTCGTTCGTGGCACTGTATTGACGACTGGGTACGACCAGTTTCAAAATGACTACAAATAGTCAGTTACTTGACAGCCATTTCGAATAGTTTTCCAAATTTTAATTTTGAAAATGTATAAAAGATTCATATTCCAGTCCAACCATGATGCCATATATTTGAGGAGAGCAATCACACTGTTCAAACGAAATAAAGGACTACAGTGGTCCAATCTGTCAGCTGAGGTCAGAACCATTTAAACTTAGCTACCTGAAAGCGAGATAGATAGTTGTCTAGAGAGCAATTTTAGAATCATTCTAAATGACATGGCACTATACTCTTCTTCCTCCTCCTCCACATCATCATCATCATCATCATCAAAAGAAGAAGAAGAAGAAGAAGACGACTCTCAACTGTCTTGTGGTCTCTCCGTGAAATTTCTTATCAACAAAGCATGTTTCTAAGTTTGAGCACCAATCTTCTTGCTAAGTTCCATTGTGACTATTGCGAAGATGCATTGAGATCATAGAGATTCGTTGTCATAGGTAGATGTAGTGGTCGACTTTCTCCAGTTCTGCGTTATCGGATTTGATCTTTGCATCTTTGTCCTCAACGTATTTACTTCACTGAAGAACATACAAAGACGTACTCTCTTACTTTTTCCATTCAGTTCATCTAACATTATCCGGAGTTCATGAAGGTTCTCGGCAGAAAGGTAATGTCGTCAGCAAATCTGAGGCTACTTTAACCACCTGAATTTTGTGCGACGGTTGAATTCCTTCTTTGTTTTCCCCATACGTGAATCCACTTGATAAAAAATTAAAAAAATTATGAATAGATAAAAATAAAAACAGGGGTTAGTGAAAACTAGAAGTATTTATGAACGATCTTTTTTCGCTGATACCCTCATAGAAAGTGTCACAGGGTTAGACCTAGGCCTGGCTTCATTATACTTACAGCACTTGATATTCCCAAATGGTCACCCATCTGGATACTATCCAGGCTCAACGTTACATAACTTCGGTGATCTTACGAAAACTTATGTATTCAACGTGATTGACCATAATCCCTTAACCTCGGGTAGAAGTTCCTTAATTCTATTCATTGTGCTGAATACTTAGCGGGGAGACATTGAGTACCATATCTAAAGTTTTCGGGATGATTTAGCAGTGCATTGAACCATAGTCCATTGAACTCTGAAGCAATCTATCACTCGGCCACAGTAATTAGTGAAAACTAAAGATAAATCGACAGGTCCTGTTAGTCCCTCAATAGAGACCGTCACGTGACATATGACAACTTTTGGCAGCATGAGCAATCAAAAGGTTTGGAAAAAGGGGTGATCAATGAATAAGTATTATCAATTCTCTTGTCTTTTGTTGGGTAGTGATCACTGAAAAAGTCTGAATTTCTAAAAAGCAAACCAACGTGTACGCTGCAAAAAACAAGGTAAGGGATCAATTTAGCATAAACTTACTTTGCAAATTGAACCCACCATAAAAAAAACCTCTCCTAAAAACAAGAAGATAAGTCTTTCCCAGGTATAATAAGGAATACTTTTCAAATTTCTAACATTCTTGCGCCATTGGGGAGGATTGTGTGCGTGATACATACATACGCACGTACGTACATACATGATGATTGCTTCATCTTTTCAGATGATAGCCGCCCTGTCACTTTACCTTGTCACCCTGCTTCATTCGACAACGCCCATCTGCTCTAACGTGGCCCTCAAGACCATCTGGTGACCACCAAAGCACACATAACGAACAAAAGCCAGACTATAATATAATTGATTGAATTCGTCTGTGAAATGACAGTCTAATGCACTTTCATGTGTTTCTTCACCAACACTTCACCTTACATACATATATGCACTATAGCCAGCTAGACCTTCTTAAAAACTGAATAAACCTATGTTGACGGTTTTGGTGACAGTTTTGATTCATTGTTTCTAATAAATCAAAAGGAAATATCTTTCTTTGAAAAATAAAGGTCAAAAGTGCAAACTGGGATGGTAGACTAGAATAAAATCTCGTGAGAAATAACTTGTTAGCGAGAAGTGACATCATGTCACGACGAAGTGGATATGATCAAATTGATCAAGGACAATGTTGGCTACTATGACAAATTATCAGATAAACAATGGCGAGAAAGAACGGTAACTCGCGAGAGATAACGAGATCTGGCTAGAATGCTTTGTGGAATAGCGTGATATGGATCGTAACATTTCAAAAGATTACTGTGAGTCCCTCTGGCTATTTACATGTGAGTTTTGATCTGATTTTTGAAAAGATAAGAACGGTTACTAAGGATGGGGACGGATGCGAAATAGACGATAAGATACAAAGGAAATAAGAAACAACATCGGAAAGACATTTGGGGCATTTTTTGAAGGAAATTTCCAAAACTGGTCGCAGCAGGACTTCGTCGTAATTTTGTATTATCGATTATTGGGAGGAATTGATTTTTGGTTTAGATTGTCACTGATATACTGGGGATCTAATAAAAAGTTACTAGCGATCAAACTTAAGTACAGTTTTCCCTGGTTTTCAAAAGTAAAGGATTCCTATATAAACCTTCTGTAACCTGGAAAAGCGAATAGGCAACTGCCAAGTTCTCGGTCCCTAAAGTTGAGCATTGATACGGAGTGTTTTCTGCTGACTATAAAAGACCGAAGGGACATGCAGTGGAATTTATACTATCAAAATGCTCCATGGCTGTTCTGTGTAAAATAAAACAAACAACACCCCGTATTTTGTGGTGTCTGCATCAATTTTCAACCTTCTATAATTTGGAATACCGGCAATTTAAATAAACAAAAAAAAATTAATAATATCAAAGAAATATATTCGGTTAGCATTTTGCAGCATAAGAACGTGGGAAACGCACGTGGCACAAAAAATTAGATGAGAAATTACTGTAGATTAAACTGTTTGTTGAAGTCACAAGAACAGCTTCCAAGAAACAAAGACGGGAACAACATACGAAAACAAAAACCAAGTAGAGATTTGACGAGGGGAAGGAAGGGTTCCAATCAAAAAGGAACACAGAAATGTCAAAAGGAGAATTTCCACAACGAAATTCCCTCATGTAGGAGGTTGGAGAAGTAAGCTGCCAGCTATTTCATCCAGGGTAGAAACGTTGCACAAAATGGACCCTAACTTCATAGCTAGATCTTCGACAACTGCTCCACTGCCACACATGTCAGCAGCTGGTGAGCGATGGGCTTGGTTCTCGTATCTTCCTCTAACTGCCACTATACAAATCAAATTCTCTGCTGCTGTTGCTGTCACTTTGGCGTCTTTACTTGAAAAACCAATCAATGAGGAGAGAGAGAAAGAGAAATTTAATCTGTACGTTGGTTGGCTATCCGAATCTAAACTCTCCATACGGGAGACAATTAGCCAATAGACTCCACAACCTATTTCATTTAATGTTCCTTTCTTTCTTCACTCAATCAGCGAACACGTGTTTCGTTTCAATTCTTTCATCATTTTGCCATACTTAGTTATTCACCCTCGTTATAATATTCACATATAAGTTTTAGTCGTGCACTATGTAGAAACAATTAAAAGAAAAACATATTTAAAAAATATGAGATATAATCAATAAAAATGACGAAAAATCTTTTTTTCCAAAAAAATATTGAATGATTTTTCCCAGATCTAAAGCCTAATTACACGAATAAAACTAAAAAATTGCCAACAAGAAAATATCTCACTTAATTTTCCTTTTTTTCCTTCAATACAAAGACTTCCGTTCGAACAGTTCCTGGATATCTTTCTATTTCATATCTCGAGGGATATATCCGTGGAATGCGTAAAAATCAGAGAAATCATGAGAAAATAAATAAAATAAATCATAGAATAAATGAAAGATTGGGTTAGAATCATATAAAAAAAATCCTTCTTCTCCGAAATTAGGAATGGAAAATTATTATTTTTTTAATTCTTCCTTTAATAAATAAGTATCGAAAATGTTGTTAAAATCGAAAAATATGCTGAATTTAGCGAGACTTCAAAGATCTCTTGATTTCTCACTGACTCCATTTTGTTCATACTCATAGAATTGTACATGATTTATATATGGGGTTTCATACAGATATATATGGAGAGAGAGAGAGAGAGAGAGAGAGAGAGAGAATTTCATTTATATATGACTAATTCTTCAGTAGAATACATTGATGGAAAATCAACTCGAAGAAGTTTTTCTGTATCTAATATTTTTTAAAGATGATGTAAGTTAGTTTGTATGCAGTCTGAGATTAAAACTGACACAACAGATTCGATATTCACATGGGTGAACACTCAATAGGAGTTTCACTAGAAGTGAGCTGCGCCTACTGTTCTGCTTATAGATCCCTCATCGTCATATATGTTTTGGGATTAAACTATGTACATAAGCCCTTTGTTTCAAGAAATTAAATGCGTGGCATGAAAGCATCCATAGACAATACGGTATGATAATATAGTATATGAAATAATAAAACAGCAAGTATTATGACACAACATTCAAAATAATTTGGAACCTAACCAAGAGACAGACCTGAAAATTGAGAACCATGCAACGTGCATATGAAAGAATAATGCTGGGCCTCACATGGAGAGACCACAAGACAGCACAGTACATCTGAGAAAAGACAAGAGTTAGGAACATCATAGAATCCATTAAAAATCTCAAATGGCGGTGGGCCGGCCATGTTGCAAGAATGGCAGACAATCGATGGACATCGCGACTCACAACATGGATCCCCCGAGACCACATACGCAACCGAAGCCGGCAAAGTGTTAGATGGAGAGACGAAGTAGACAAGTTCAGGAAATACTGGCTCCGTGACGCCCATGATAGGGAAGTGTGGCAAATCCTGGTGAAGGTCTATGTCCAACGACGGACGCTAAAAGACTGATGATGATGATGATGATGATGATGATGATGATGATACATTACACTCGTAGCTTAAAAGGAGGTTATTTTTTATCAACATTGCCAGGAACCATGCTGATATAACTGTTTTACTTCTAAATCTTCGAAACCGTAGACATGGTATATAACTGATGGCCGCTACTAAAAATATTCACTCTAAGTGTCATATTATGTAATTCTGTATAAACATAAAAAAACAACTGAAAAAAAATCGTTAATTTCATCAACATTGGGGAATGTATTTAATGTTTAAAGCTTTCTTAACTATAAATATCTATAGTGCTGTTTCATATGTAATTCTGCATTTATAGGAAGTTTTCTATGTTGAGTAGCAATATATGTATTATCTTTCAGCTAAATTGCGTACCACATAGGAAATGAGAATGTCAGGAACGAAGCGTTATCTAAGGAGAATTGAAGCATTGGTGTGGGAGGAAGTGAAGGCCGCACAAGGGTTAGGCAATCACTAGCTGTCATAAGCAATTCTGTTCCACACTATCCACTTTTCCCCCAATTCTATCTCCCCCCATACACACCACATCACGTTGTCTCATCGTAACAGGATTATACAAGGTAGATAACAGTGGCGAAGATTTCAACAGCTTCTACGAAAATTATATTTCAGATTCATGCTGTTCGTATCTTTCTATTAATCGATTAGACGAACCTCAATATACATACGTGTGTATGTGTATGCGTATATAATAATGATAATAACAATAGTAATAACAATAGTAATAATAATAATAATCATAATAATAATAATAAAAAAGATAATAATAATCATAATGATTATTATTATTATTACTATTATTAAAAAATGAAATTCAGATTAGAAGTTCAAACTACAACAATCAAAATACATCAATATTAAAAATAATTAATTACAAATGAAAATTAATTTTAACTAAACACAAGTCTAACAACAATATGTAGAAATAATTATATTCAAAATCAGAGTACAATCAAACGACTCACTCACATATCAAATATCTTACACGACGGTAAAATAATCCCGCCTTGTGACTCATATGACAAAATACGCTTATGAATTACTCCGCCACATATGATCTTCGCTAGCACCATATTAACACAATACACGCCTCGAAACACGAAAAAAAAAACAACAACATTATAACAAGTCCCTTTCGGCTAAAAACACCATTTTCCAATAATCAGGGACAAATCAATCCATTCTCCAGAAGAAATGTGTTAGATATACATTGAAATACCGTATCGAATTTTTCTCCTGATCTTTTTTGTTTTTTTTCAATGTATATATATATATATATATATATATGTGTGTGTGTGTGTGTGTGTGTGTGTGTGTGTGTATGTGTGTGTTACAAAAATATTGTGTAATCAGTAATTTCATAAAACCCTTAAGGATTTTGTGAAGTCCCTGAATATTTTAATAATCTCATGAAATCCCAAGTATCACAATCATTGAAGTAATGGAAACCAGGCTTGAGATGCTAACCATTCCTACTGTAATGAGTTCAATACTACAGTGGGCTCGCATCAATCTAAAGTTGTACATAAACTGTTCATACTGAAGCAGAATACACTTGATATTTATTAGTTTTGCTCAGTTTGGCACATGGCCACTGTAAAGAGGCACTGAACTCATTACAGTACCATTAGTCAGCATCGCAAGCTTGTCAAACATAGCAACATTGGTTGCAAAACTAGAGTTTCATGAAATTACCGAATGGTTCAGGGATTCCACAAAATCTCTGGAGATTTCATGAAGTCACGATGCAATCTTTCATATATATCTATCCATCGATATTGGTGCGTGTGTGTGCCTGACAATTACAAAGACATCTATGCAGGAAATATATGTTGCTCAGCACCGAAGTTATACAGTAGTAAATTGAGCAGCCTCAGAACACGCTGCCGAGTAACTTAGGTGCTGAGCAAAGTATAGTTTGTACATAAATATTTTTATATCTACCACACTCCATAAATTGGGCATCTTCTAATACTTCATATATATATATATATTTTTATCTATGTGTATCTCTCTGTTTTTATGTGTGTGTGCTAACACAGAAACGTGCAGTAGAATCTACTCTTGCATGTTATACGTGATTTTCTCTTCTGATTTTTGTTTTGTTCATCCATTCTTTCTTTGTGTCCTTTTCCCTTCCTGTTTCTCCCCCTGACCCCATCCCTCCTTACCTATCTACCTTTCTTTCTTACTCACTCCCCTCTTACCTACGTAGTCATCATAATTGTCACTATAAAAGAATCCTACATTTTGATATACCTGGTGAGATAGCTCTGTCATGTTATCACGACAACCGTCACTAACCAACGGAAAATATCACGAATGATGATCAGAGAAATGACTCGAAATCACTGGCGTCCCCCAACGTGTGATTCAATGCACAAGTTGCTTTCTTTTGTTCATTTGATTCCTTGCTTTTCCAAGATAATTAAAATGTTCAAGCCTTACGGCGAGCATTACCGAATTGTAAATAATTGCTACGGAAAACAGAAAATGAAGTAATGCTTTATGCACACACATACACACATACAAACGCAAACACACACACACACACACACACACACACACAAACACACACACACACACACATATGTATTGAGAAAGTGATATCTGATCTGACAGAATGATTATGAATTGCATTATATTATATTGAAACTATATTTGAAATGAGTTACCGTTATTAAACGATAAGTATATCATTTAGCCGAGACAACGTAACTAGAATAAACATTTAAAGAGAATGGGGCTGCTTCAGGAAACGAACCTGGAACCGATAAGCCAGCCACTCTAACGTAATGTTTCTCTTACCATTGAGCAAAAAGAGCCACCGGTAATGCAAGCATGAGAGTTCAGAGTTGAGACAGTTAATTGATCCTTAGCAAATCACTTCTGAATTGAATCTGCGTTGCCTCCGACCCTAACCAAGAACAGATTTACCTCTTAGCCAAATTTCAATTCCATAGATGCAAGCATTGGGTATATATCTCTGGTGACCTTGAATGACCTCGACACGAGATGATATACACATATGTATACTCTCAGCATCATAGGGGTAAAATTGTGGCCCGTAGCTCTGAATAGTGGCAAGAAATAACCAAAAATGATCTTTGGTGATATCTAATCACCTTCGAGATCAACTCCGTTAAATAGAAACCATGGAAAGATGTAACTCTATCACCGTTTCATAGGTGCTAACTTGGCCAAATTGTTTCGAAATGATCAGAAATGACCTCCGGTGACCTTAAACGACCTCATGCGTCAATGTCACAGAGATCACAATTTCCACTGTCAGAAGATATACACATATTCTTAATTTCAGCATCCTTGGTGCAAAATTATGGCCAACAACTCTGAAAATTGGCTCAAATAGCAACAAATGTGTACCTCACACAACTTATGGGGTCAGCTGTCCTCTTCGGAGTCAGCATGCAGAAAATTAGGTCGATAAGCCTCTCAGTTTTAACGAACAAGAGGCACAAATAAACGAACATTCGATTTCCAATGCAAAATCTTTCTAAAATGGTCACCTATTTTAGCTTCAGCTGGTGATTGATATTTACTATGGCTTTTAGAGAGGACGTTGTGTTTCATTCCATCTCATACTCCTTCTCTATGGAATTCGGCTCTTTCTTTCCCCTCTCTGACGAATACGAAAAAAATATTTTTGAGCTGAAAATAAACTAAAAAAAAATGGCACAAGGATTTAATTAAAAACAAAAATTCTTTTACGTTTGATTTTTATCAACATTCAATCGACTGTTTTTTATTTCATTCAAAAACAAATAAGGTATAAATTTTATCTAAGTTAAATTGAATAAAACCTTATATTTTAAGTATGTTGTGATTACAGTACTTCCTCATTCGATGGCTTCTTCGTTGCTGAACGAGACTGAAAACAAATCAGCTATTTATTTATTTATTACAAAAAAGTAAATTATTTGTGTTGATAGGTACTAAATACAGCATGTTTAGCTACAGGCTAAGATCTAACTTTATGTAAAACTACCCAATTTCTTTTTAGAATAAAAAAAAGTCGATTGAACGTTAAACATCAAAGACGAGTAAGTTTTTGTTTTTTCAAAAAAATAGTGGGCAAATCTTGAATATTCTACCGTTCAATTCACTCCAAACAAACTTGAATATGAGGGTAAATTTGAATAAAAACCGTCATTTGATTTTTTTGAAACTCCAAGTTTTATTTACAATACAAAAATGAATGAACATTACTTTCGAATTTAAAGATGAACTATGAAATTATTGCATGGTCGAATTTTCATAAATGTACATGTATGAAATTTTTGAATATTTCATTTATTTATTTTTTTTTAAATTACTACACGAATTATTCAAACCAGCTGTAAAAATAATCCTTTATAAGCTGTGTAAGTTCGTAATTTATATTTGAATGCAAATTACTTTTAGTACGAAACTCAATACCCCCCCCTCACAGTTGGGTTAATTGTCGTCTGAATTCCATCCATCCATCTTCCTATTGATGAATTCCTTTTTTAGACAGTAATTTACTCTGCCCTTTATTTGAGTATGTATCATATGAAAGGGAAAAAACTAAAAAAACAAAACAAAACAAAAACTGCCCCACTCTCATTTGTGTATAAGAGTTGGATGAAAACAGTAGACACGCCTATTGCAATGGGTTGGAAGTAGTCAATCGTAACAATGCTGTGATTCTTCATCCCCACCCCGTCTATCTATCTATCTATCTATCTATCTATCTATCTGTCTGTCTGTCTCTCTCTCTGTCTCTCTCTGTCTCTGTCTGTCTGTCTGTCTGTCTGTCTGTCTCTCTCTCTCTCTCTCTATATATATATATATACATATATATATATATATATATATATATATATATATATATATATATATATATATATACTTGTTGACTTCGGTATGCAATTAATCATACTCAATAAACTCTCAGTGCCCCTTGACCCACAAGCCCCAGTGCGATGCACCTGCTTCATCCGGCGCTTAGAGGCCCTGTTGATCTAACTTCATATTGTTTTCGAAATTACCGTGCAAATCCTTGCTTTACTGAAGCAGGTGCTTCCTTTCTCCCTCTTTTTCTTTCTTCAGACCAAACAATCTGACAACAATAACCATGTCCTACAAAACATGTTTGGAAACATTTTGGTGATTTCGCTCCCTCCTCCCTCTCTCACTCATTATATATATATATATATATATATATATATATATATATATATATATATATATATATATATACACATATATTTATATATATATGTGTGTGTGTGTGTGTATGTGTGTGTGTTGTTGTATGAAGATACTGTCATATGTAACTCTATAGGATTTCATTCTACATCATTGTCTCATTCAAATCTTCCATGCGTGTGTGTGTATAAAACGACATACGTTTGTGTCAGTGTATGTCTGTGCGCTAATAAAGTATGTTTTTAAAAGCCTGTCTGTAATTCGAGTGTGTACGTATAAGAAGTATCCATTACATTTCCAAAAATTTGTTTTATCGTCTTCATAGAGCTTTGAAATTGACTAGAAATTAACAGCTTTAAAACTTTGAGCAAAGATCAGAAAATACAAAACTAAGAAAATATCGAAACATGGTTGAACATTGTGAAGTTATATACAGAGATCGAATATCTTTGGATCTAATTCTATCAATTTTAAAGGTATTTAATGAGCTTTTCGAAATGTATTGGATATTTTAGGCTCTCACTGTGTGTGATTCGGGTTTGCGCAGCTGTAATAGAATATATATGTAATAGGTCGTGAGTATGATAATGCGTTGATTATTGTGTCCAACTTATTGTGTACGTGATTTATAATCTGTGAACACACAATCGGGTAAATACGGGACCTAAAAAGTGCGATATAAATTGTTTTCACACATCTTTTTCGCGTCAAGGCCGTTTTCTCACCGAGGGTTTGCAGACTAATTTCCGACAGACACCTTCAAAGCTTCACGCTTCGACCGGGAAGTGAGACGATTTTCACAGCCAGATATACGTCCAACACAAACACGCCTCCTTTTTTCTGCTCCCCTCACTCTTATTTCGGTTATCCTTGATATGAAACAAATGAAGTGTTTTGTATCAGAGTTTTGGAAAATAACCTCCCCATATTTCCCACGTCTTTTTTATACCGCCATCTTGGACGCCATTTTTTCTTATTGTCAGATCGCGACACCAAAATGTTTTCCTTCATTAAATGTCAGGGTTTTGTTTTTTTATTTAGTTTATGTATGTCTGGATATGTATATGTGTGTGTATGTGTTTCTGTATGCATATGTTTCCATATTTCTCTGAATGCATATTAATGTGAGTGTTTATATACGTTAGTGTACTCTTGTGTAAGTGTGCCTCTATGTGTAAGTATGTGCGCTTGTGTGTCTTACTGCCATTCCAGGTGTATGTGCCTTTGAGTGTGTGTTTATGCACCTGTCTGAATGTGCGTGTATATACATGTGTTTATATGTTTAAGTAAGTGATTATATGTTTGTATACACATGTGTCTGACCATGTATATGTATACATGCCTATATGGATGGGTGCGTGCATTGGTGCGCATATATGTACGTGCGTGAGTGACTGTATTTACGTTCATATATATACGCCTTCTTACCATAGTTCATCATCTCTTTCAACAATAGAGCGTAATTACACGTCGTGCTGGATTCACGGAATCTTTCCAAATGTGGAATCTTGAGAGATGCGGGGGCGAAGACGGAGTAGGTGCGAAGAGAGGAGAAGATAAGAAATAAAAAAGAGGGAGGGAACGTAATCTTGAGAGAGGAAGAGAAAGAGCTAACACCCTGAAAAAGAAAACATAGTAATGAAAAACGGAGAGAGAGAGAGAGAGACAGACAGACAGACGGACAGAAAGAGGGAGGGGCAAAATATTACCTCGGTGGAAGATAGAACGAAATAAAACAAAAAAGAAAAGGAAAAGACAAAGATTAAAATTATTTTTAAAGCTTTACGTACAAAAGGTACTTTTAAGTATCACATGTTTTGTCGATCAATTCGTTATCTGCGTGTCCTTGGCGCTACTTATTGTTCAATAAAAAATATTGTTTACTCAAATCATTCTTTATCATTCCATCTTAGTTATCTTTATATGTCTTTCAAATCTAAATAAGAAAATTCAATTACAAAAATTTAAAAATTCGGAAGAATAGGACTATAAGGTGTAGAAAGACAGGTCTGGTTAGTCACCCACTAGATCATTTTTGATGTTTATGTCCGAAAATAGAGTCAAGATATGTTTGAATCTTGATAATAACCATTTTTCTGATTTCTTCGGGTCAAGATCGTTTGGAGAAATATGAAGGCAGAACATGGAACCTAATCAAAAGATTGACACCCGAAATGAAAACCACGTAACGTGCAAAGGAGAGAATCATGAACTTCAAATGGAGAAATCACAAACGACACGGTATATTAAAGGAAAAAAAAAACGGAGGGTCAGGGATATCATAGAATCTGTTGAAAAAAACAAACTCAAATAGCAATGGACTGGTTATGTCACAACAATGTCAGACAGGCGATAGACATTATGGCTCTCCAGAGATCATATGCGAGACGGTCTCTAGCAAAATATAAGATCGAGTGACGAACTTGAAGATCAGAAAGTATTGGCTCGGCGATGCGCATGATAGGGAGGTCTGGCGAATCTTAGATGAGGTGTATATCAAACAATGGACGCTAAGAGGCCAATGATGAGGATGATTACTCCAAGCCTCATGCAATTTTTTATCATCTCGGTGTTTGGGTCCGAGTCTGCACTCGGGATAATTGATCCTGCTGTATATGAAAAGAGCCTCCATATTTCACAACAGTTCGATATTCTTTATGTAGAAGTCAGAAAACATGGCAGACTGAGTAACAGAGTTATGGAGGCGACATTTGTTCTAGAATCTACGGCTACGATAGAAAAGAAGGAAAGAAAGGGAAACACTAAAGAGAAAAAAAGATACAAGGTTAAAGGGAAGATAGAAATAAAAAAACAAACAATATGTCCAACGACGCGTCCACTATCTATGGGGGCAGTAAAAGGCAGCGTGAGGGTAAGAACTGTTAGTCTTTTTTGGGTCAAATGATTCTATTACTTGTAAAATATTGCAGTAAGGAAATGTGACATATATACATACAAATATAGATGCATAGCAAGCCAGACCAACTTAAAAACTGAAAAAAAATCTATGTTGACAGTTCTGCAGACAGTTCTGTTCAATGTCTTCAAATATTGGACAAAAAGAACAATTACACCAAATAAATAGAGACTAGACAGCGTTCTGGGTGTGCATACCTTTACCAACGCCAAACTCTAAAAAGTGAACGAAAATCACTTCATATATAGCTACGATGAAGGGGAGCTAACTATGATATTTTTTTTTTTCGATATATTGGACTACTGTTTTCATATAATAAAAAATATCTCAATGGAACAATTTTCCTGGATCCGCCCCCAAATGTAATCAATTTTTGTTAGGTCCATTACTCACTCATCAACGAAATCTCATCGGAATTCATTGAGAACATCTGGAGATATTGTAAGGACAGACAGACGGACTAAATTATTCGATGTAGAACATAAAATTCTTCAGCGGTAGAAAAAAAAACCATTGGATGAAAAAAAAGCGAGAAAAATACGGAAGGCTATAAAGTGAAGAATAGACTAGAAAAAATATGTCAATAAAATCATAAGATATTCACAAAAGAAGGACTGAGTAGACAGAATGTCTTGAGGGCTGAAAGGAAACGAAAGAAAGTCGGGTCTGGTTAGTCACTCTGTAGAAAACCTCACTTGGCCAATGTCTTTTGGCAGCATGTCGTGTTGGGGGAAAGATTTTAAAAAATTGGTAAAATGGATGATCAATGAATAAATTACTTCTCCCGACTTTAGTTAGGTAGTGATCACTGAAAAAGTCCGAATAAAAAAAGATATATGCGAAAATGCTGCCGGGCATTAACTAAGGGATCAATTTAGATAGACTTACATTGCGAATTGAACCCCAAAACTAAAAACCAATTTTGAGGGGATATTTCAAAATACAGGTTCGTTGTGGACATGATAAGGAGTAAATGTTTTAATGTTCACTCGTCTCGCTCCATCGGCGCACCTTGCACGCAAAACAGACCTGCTTGAAAACTGAAGAAACCTATGCAGACAGTTTAAGTGACAGTTTTGGTTTACGGTTTCTGAAAACTGCTGAAGAAATCGGCGCATTGGCGAGAAAGAATCAAATCGAATTGAAAAAGAAGAATCGAAAAGAAAAAGAAAGACATGAGGACGGGTAAAAAAAATGTAAGATTTGAACACAACTATGGCTTCTATTGGAATTTCCCTTCTCAAACCTCCTTATTTGAAAGCCTCTTGCAAGAAAAGCAGCCTCGCAGTGCTTGTTGCGACCGTTTTCGTCTCTCCAAGCGCAAACAGAGTTGTCAGCATAAAAGATGGCCGCTTTTGGAAATGATGGTTTGATTGTTGGAAAACGCCAACAATGAATAAAGGGAAGGAAGGTGCAATAAAGAAATAAACAGAAAAAAAAGGAACACACACACACACACGCACACACACACACACACACACACACACACATATATATATATATATATATATATATATATATATATATATATATATATATATATATATGTATTGAACACCCTGAAATATTCTATACATACAACTTATACATACAAAATATAAATGTTTTCTTGCTATTTATACGTATACATAACAACAAAACATATATTTCGTCTCTATAGATTGCTTTAGGTATATATATATATATATATATATATATATATATATATAGAGAGAGAGAGAGAGAGAGAGAGAAAGAGAGAGAGAGTGAGAGAGAGACAGATAGACGTACGTGTTTATAGTCTTGTACAAATATACATGTATGAATGTACAAAACTAGCAGAAGTAACTGTCCTTGTCTGATTTCCTAAACACCCAAATTAAATAAAATCACATGAATTCACAATATTCTGAATGAATTGCTTTAAAAAGATACTTCCAATCTTCAGTTGGGCCAGGAGGTGGATTTTATTGGAATTGTTGATTTCAAGCCATCAAGAAAATACTCCTAATTTTAATCTAATAAAAATGCATAAAAATTAACAAATAAAGGACCTAAACATTCTATTCTTACAATTCTTTGTAAGATTTTCGAGGGAAAATCCTTTTTTTCCCCAAAAATTCTGTATCAAGTTATATAACAACTGCATGTATATTCTTTTTAATCGAAATTCTATTCAGTATCAATTGCATCAATTATTCCGCTTCATGCCAATCCCAAGAGCATCTCTGTGAAGTGGATGCAGATTATATCAGTTGGAGTTTGAAGTCGGTCCGCTGATTTTTTTTTCGTGCTGCTAACCGATTAGCTAACGGCACATCTAACGATATTTTTTCGAAAAAAAAAAAGTGTTTACATAAATTACATAGAGGCTTTCAATTAAGGCACTTCTGGTTAAATGTCTTGCGTAAAAAGAGCCTGTTTTTCGCAATTAAGCCAGAAAAGGAAGGTCTAGCCTTGACCCATGGTAATATCTGCCTCGGAAATCATTGTCACCTATATCGTGTTCATCCCGGAGTCAAGTTACCCATAGACACTAATTTTCAGTCCTTTGGCCAGTCATGAGATGCATAAATTGCATTCCTTCATTGGTTTAGTTTTTACACTCAAGCATTCTTTCACACAGATTGTTTCACTGTCATCAATTCCACGGCATACTTCACCTATGAATTGAATTATTCCATTAACAGTGCGTGGTCTTCCGGGGTACCCTTAATATTTGATACCCCTATCCACCCCAAAAAAGCCCTTTCGTGTATGTCAACCCTTGCAGAGTCCTTCAAAAGCTAGACAGAAAACTTAGCCAGCCAAAAAAACAAACAAGAAAAACTCGTGACGCTGTATGTACAATATTTGACAGCATTCAGCAATATTTTATTTTTCTCTAATAAATCTATTCGTCTCCAATTGAATTTTCAAGTTAATTCCCGTTGAAACGTCCGAAACCAGAATAAATAATCATTGCATCAAAAATAAAATGAAGTATAGCATCCCAAATGGAACATATTTCATTGGAAAACGAAAAAGTTATAAATATATGATAATAAATTGCGTTATATTATGTTGAAATGATCTTCGTTTATTACACGGCGGATCTATAATTAGTCCTATACAAAGTAAATAGAATAAACGATCAAAGAAAATGGAGCTGCTTCAGGGATCGAACCTGTCACTGATGGGGTAGCTGTATCAACGTCGAGTCACTCTTACCATTGAGTTAAACAGCCGCTGGTTGAGCGAAGGCCCAAATAACTTTTTCGACTCCAAATATCATTCTGCTTATTAATTTCTGTTTCTTCCAATTACGCTATCAGGAAATTAATGTATGATTTGGAAGAATGATTATAAATTGTGTTATATTATATGGAAACTCTTATGTGAATTGATCTCCCACTTCAAGATGGATTTACCGCGTAATCACGGGTAATAATTTCAAATAAGGGTTTCAATATCATATAACGCAATCTATCATCATTCTGTCGGATCATGCATCCATTTTTAACAACAAATAGCCACACTGAAAATTTGTAATACAACGAAACAGCTGTCTGTGGATGACACAATTAACAATTATTATAATAAACGCTCCCTTCTTCAGGGTTGAGCACTCTTTAAGTAGGGCAACCTGTCCATTATAAGCTATAATCAATGCTCTTCCAACCCTGGAATGGGGCACTCTGGTGGCTGAAGAATTGTGCATAAGTAAATATGCTGCTCAAATTTGTCCAACGGACTGTCCAGTTCTACGTAGGACAGGTGTAAAATGCCAGGCTCTGGGTATGAAGCAAAGGTTTCGATCCTACCCCATGGTACTGGATGGGATAATGGTTAGTCTATGGCTACAGTGAAGAGTTGTGTTATAATGAAACAGTTGCATGTGGAATTATAATTATTCATATAAAATCTAAGCATTAATTATAAACATCCTATTGTTTACTTTCTTTTTTCTCCATCCTTTCCTTTTTTTAATCTCAAAAATTGATTTTTAAAAGAGCAATAATAGGACAAAGTGTGGCGTAAAGAAGAAAAAGATATTCATCTTTCTCTGCCCAACTCTGTATTGTATCTGTCTTCAATTCTGTATTGTATCTCTCTTCAATTCCCCTCTCTTTACATCGGTAAGTTCCTTGTATACGCTGTTGAGCTCTTTGTATCTGGTATTGAGAAGAAATTATTGCCATTCACATAATCGATCACTTACGTCCTAGTTAAAATAATTCAGACCAAAAATCAGAAGGAGGAGAACGACTGATGAAATATTTCGGGTGCAGACGTCGGTATAAACATATCACGTGACAATAACGATCATTTACGGAGCAATGGAAATCAACGAGTCGATGTTTGCCACTGGAACCTCTTCTAAAAGATACGCTTCTGTATAAACTAACAGAGAAAAAAAAATAAAACTCATGAGTCACGACCTTTCGCTGCCTACGGGTGTAACTCATTCTATTGCACACACACACACACACGCATTCACTTACACACTCAAATAATTCAAGCACATTAATACAGCACGATTAACACTCACGCCTGGCTAATTAGTTACTAAGAAACTTTTTTCATACGATTCCGAATGAAAGGAGATTTTGCATTCATAACATACGAATGTAAATTACATTGACACTTTCAAATTCACATCTCTTTCACAATGCAAGTCGCGTTTCTTCCATACGGACTTTTTCACAATGAAAGACACATTGTAACTGAATCAGTCGATTGATACTCGTTAATAGATGGATCCCTGTTTTTTTTAATCTCTCTGTTACAATAAACCTTTGTTCACCATCCAACTAATGCTAATACTCGTACTAACGTTACAGTAAGTTACTGTTAGTGGGCATTATTGTGTTAAAAGCACAGAAATAAACATAAATTCATTGCCACTACAGATTAGGTCTGATATATATATATATATATATATATATATATATATATATATATATATATATATATATATATATATATATATATATATATAAGGAAAAATAACGACGAATACATGGTATTTCTTTTAAAAATTACTGAAAATGTATGTGTATGAATTTTGCACCATTCTATATATTTAGATATATGTATATATGTATAGAGAGAGAGACAGGGACATAGAGACAGTGATAGAGAGGCACAGACACAGACAGATGGAGAGAGTAGATCGCTAGGGGTTATATATATATATATATATATATATATATATATATATATATATGTGTGTGTGTGTGTGTGTGTGTGTGTGTGTGTGTGTGCATATACCCACATAAACGCTCATATTTTCATAACATAGACACAACTATTAAATACGTGAGTTCATGTAGAGTTGTCACGCTTGTTATCCGTCCTTGTCGTGTATGAAACCATTAGATAAAGCCCAAACTAGAAGCGTTGAATTTTCCCGCCATGTTCTGTGCGTATTTATTTCCAGCCACCAACGTTTTATGTCGTATCTCTTATCCTGACTTTTATCATTGACGATCTGTTGTCAGTAATTTTCCAACTATTTCAAAGGCGTTCACGAGATGTCTCCCCGGGATATTTTCGGGTTCATTGAAGTTGCAGAATAATCCAGAAGCCTTAATTTCTAGTCTGTAAGTTCAGAGCGTCGTAATTGCGTCGGAATAATATACAGAATTGCACCAACTTTACAATGATTTGATACCTTTTGTGACAAAAACAAGTGAGGCTAAAAAAATCCCATGTTACCTCAGAGCGATCCTTTTTTTTCTCTTTTTTCTTTCATCTCAAAGGTACAAGAATCCCCGAAGAGAATTAGGCTCGCTATTGATAGCCAGCGGGACCAGTTTGAAACTCAATGTCAAGTGCCCATAGCACGTGAATGTAATCACTAGTTTTCTTCTTTCTTTTCTTTTAATTTTTGTCGTTTTTCTTTGAATTATAAATCTGCAAATATTGAGTATAGATGGACAAAAGCGGAGAAATACAATCACTTGAAAACAAAATAATGCAATTGATATGAGAGGGGAGAAAGAAGAAATTTACCAAAAGCAATTAATATGATTGAAATCGGAAGTATGGATGACACATCAGCAAACAAGCGAGATAGAACTCCTTTTTATGTTTTAAACGAGTTATAATGACAGTGCAGATGGAAGGTGAAGGACGTATCGCGGAAAGATACAAGGTTAACTGTAAAAACGGACTTATTAATTAAATATCAGCAGCAGCGATTGCTCTGTCATGTTCTAAAGAAATACGGGTGAACATGGCTCTATTTTGTTGCCATCTGATTACCATGTATGGGAGGCGAGAAGCATAATAATTAGGTGCAAACAATGCTAATAGTTCGCTACACATGGAAGAACAAGAATATTAAATAACATGCTCATCGGGGTATCCCAAAATGGAGTAAAAAGAAAAAGAAATAAAAATTGTATATTTGTAGATAACCCTTGGATTACTGAATATGGAAGACCAGAAATATTAGGTGTCAGTTATAAGAGGAAAATTATTGAGTAAGCAACGCGAGAACGGGAATAACGGACAGTTATAAAGGGTAATAGGAATAATAAAAGGGGGTTATTGAAAACATAAAACAGTTTTGCGAGAAAAGGAATATTTGATTAGTGAGTATGGAAAGCGGAAAGCGTAAAAATAATGAATATCGGTCATAAATTCCAGCTTCCTTTGTATAAAAGGACAAAAGAGTTAAAACGTGTTCGATTATCGCTGGAAATATACAAACACACAGCCAATTGATTAGGTTAGATAGGTGGGAACAATCGTGAAGATGGCAATTTGAAAATCGTCATTGTCTCCTCTGTAGAAGGGAGAAAAAAGAGAGAGGAAACAGGTGAAAGGAAGGAAAAATGGGCAAAAGGGAGAAGGAAAAGGGAGGGAAAAAGCAAGAAGAGAAAAGAAAAGAAATGAAGAAAAGAAAGAAAAAACAGCAAAAAGCAAAGAAACATAAAAGCAAAGAAATACTAAAAAAAAGAAGAAAAAAGAAAGGAGAGACTAAGTCTTCTGGAAGAAAAAAGGGAAGAAAGAAAGGAAGAAAGAAAGAAACTTTGAGAAACAGCAGAAACACCGAAAAAAAAAAAAAAAAGGCGAGACTGAATCTCCAGAAAGGAAGGAAAAAGAAAGATAGAAAGACGGAAAGAAAGAAAGAAAAACAGAGAAAAAGAAAGGAAGAAAACATCAGAAAACGACAGAAACTCTGAAAAAAGAAAGAAAGGGGGGACTGAATCTCCATAAAGAAAGGAAAAAGAAAGAAAGGAAGTGAAAAAGAGGGAAACACTAAAAGAGGGGGAAAGAAAGAAAGTAACAATCAGAAAAAGACCAAAACACTGCAAAACAAAGAAAGAAACGAAAGACCGAATTTCAAGAAAGAAAGAAATAAAGAAAAAGAAAAAAGAAGGAAATAAAGAAACAAACAACAGAAACATTGGAAAACAAAGGAAGGAAGATAGACAGTAAGAAAGTGAAAAAGAGGGAAGAAAGAAGCAATCAGGAAAAGAGGGGCACACTAAAAAAGGCAGAAAGAAAGAAAGGAAATATCAAAGAAAGACGGAAACACTGGAGAAATAAAGAAAGGAGAGACTTAATTTCAAGAAAGGAAAAAAAGAAAGATATAAAAAGAGGAAAACAGTGAAAAAGGAGGAAAGGAAATCTTACAATATGAAGGCTGATTGGGATTATTTGATCAAATACTTGATTTTATTTTTAATATTATATTTCATTTCTGATAGTATTTTTTACTATTATTATTTACACTTCTGGTATGGGTATAAATGAAATATACTAGATATTTGGTCAAAGATGAGAAGTTACACAGTAACCCTTTCCAGACTTAGAAAAGACTATAGTACCATTGCTGTGGTCTGTACACATGATACATAGATACACAAGCAGCAACACCAATTTGAAAACTGAGGGGAATTTACGTTGACAGTTTTGGTTGATGGTTACTAATCAAGAAAGAAAAAGCGATAAACGATACAGAGATAGCCTATATGTATATCGGGCATTTGCCATAGAGCGAAAATCGACAAACATAACCCTCAGGCAATTGAAAGTGAGTTCGAGCCAAACTGGGTGCTGCACATTAACTTTTGAGTTGCATTTTTCCTTAATATACCGAAAATGTTTTCGAGTCCATTTTCTCGTTTATTTTAGTTCAACTGCTTATATCGCAAGCCATTGTTACTGATGTAGGTTCCAATCCCGCTGAATGAATCACAATTGCAGCTTTGTGCCGTACAAAGCTAAATCCCATAAAAAGGAGCAAATAATTTTTCTTCTGTCAGACCCATATATATATAACTATTTGTCTTTATGTATATCAAACTACTGTGGCCCAATAAATGGCCCACCCAACGAACCAGCCAAGTGAGCTACAGACTCTTCTCTCTTTGCTCACTCGTCTCTTCGGGAGCTTCTGGTCACACGTTTGGAACAACAATTCGGAAATTAGCATGAATTCATCACTAGACACCATTTTTATTTGTTGCATTTCCAAAATGTCTTTTTTTTTTTTTTTTAGATCTCTACGGTCATTTTCGGCCAACAATGCCTCAATCTTGACTAAATCAATTTTTTCTAGATAATTTCAATTTTTCTTTTGGTACATGAGCAGGCTATAGTGATTCATTCATGAGAGGTACAGATATGTTTTCGTATCTTCATTCAACACTTTCAATATTACTCTCCTCTCCCCCCCCTCTCTCTCTATATATACATATATATTTAATGCGAAGGACTAACGTGTGTGTGTGTGTGTGTGTGTGTGTGAGTTGTGTGTGCGTTTGTAGTCAAGAACTACAAATCACAGAACAAAAATACAAGCATGTGTGAAATCAGTAAGTCTATAATTACCTTTACCACACATCTGTAAGTCGAATGTTACAAAAGGAAAACAATCGATTTTTATTGGTCTCAGTTCGTGCTCTCAGAAAACAAATTGTCGAAAAATGTTTTTTCTTTGGGTTTTTTCCAGAAAAACAATCCAAGTTAGATCTATGAAAGCAAACTTTTCGTATATTTTGAATCAGCATCATATCGGATGTTTTTTCATCGTTTATTTGAACCTACTCACATGCACCGTGTATATTGAATCGGTGTTAATTATTTTGACCATTTAAAACTGTATTTTGAGCATTATACTCATATATTTCGATAAATTTTAATAATGAAAGCAGAAAATTTGACCACTCAAAACTATATTTTATTTGTCTTAACTACAAAAGATATGTTTGGATCAGATCTAGAGTTATGGTTTAGATTTGAGTTTAGGGTTAGCGTGTTAGGGTTAGGGTTAAGGTAACGTAAGTTTGTAGTGAAACAAATGAGAGCAAAAAACTTACCATTATTGCAATGGTAGTTCTGCAACTGAAAAAATAGTTTACGACTTCCATGCCAAAAAAAAAAAAAGAAGTTTTCTCCACTTCAATATATAATACCCATAGTTACATATAATTACACCAATGGAGTATTAGAAGTAAAATACTTCCATAAAAACAAAGATCTTTTCTTTCAGCAGTTGTGACTCAGGAATGTTATCTACGCAGATTAATGTTGAAAACACTGAACGAGTTAATCTTATATCTCTGAATTTTTGAGATGTGGTATTATTATTATCTCTATTAATATTCGGACCATCCTCATCTTGGTTCTTTTTCATACAACGTTTCGGCCGTTGCATTCTACAGACTTCCTCACACCTACCAGATGATACCTGATGAGGGCCGTAGAGTGCAACGGCTGAAACGTTGTATGAAAAACAACCAAGATGAGGATGGTCCAAATATCAATAGAAATGAGTTAATTTTAGTTTGGTTGAATACTCAGTAAACAAGAGAATGCAAAGTAACACAACATTTTTATATATTTCTACCCCAAAACATAATTATGCTGCCATTCTTGACGGCTAGGCTGAACAAGTAAATAAAAGAGGGGAGCATAACAATTTTGCAGAAGAACAGTCATAATCGAATTCGAGCTTTGAACAAAGCGTAAACCTGATCCTGTTTTTAATTTGGCTGTGTCCGGTTGCGTCCACACCATGGTGAATCAAAGGAAGCGTTTGATATCATAAGTGCATCCGTATTTTATCGCAGAAAAATTCATGGAGCCATTGGGGTTCCGTAGTTGATACATGCATCCCCATTGACACACATAGATCGATGGGTACGTTGAACTTTGCTGTAGAAGAACAAACGGGGAGAATAAAGCGGACACGGAAGTTGCGCAGAAGCACAAAGGATAATTCGTTATTCGGGAGAGCTTTCAACATGAACGTCATCAATAGGCTTGGCAGTAACAGCAACAACAGCAATAATGATAATAATAATAATAATAATAATAATAATAATAATAATAATAATAATAATAATAATAAGAAGAAGAAGAAGAAGAAGAAGAAGAAGAAGAAGAAGAAGAAGAAGGAGGAGGAGAAGAAGAAGAAGAAGAAGGAAAGGAGGTCCTAGTCATGGTTAGTCACTCGCTAGAAACCATCAAGTAACCAGTGTTTTCGCACAATGCAATGTTGGGAGCGATCAGTTGAAACATCCATATTGCTTATCTCACTTTTTATTGAGTTGTGATCACAAAGAACATATGAATGCTGCTGGACACAAACCAGGGATCAATTTTGCATTAATTTACATTGCACCAAGAACTTCTTCCGGGGTCGATCTTCGATAAAAAACAAACCTTTTTTCCAAGTATGATAAGGAGTAACTGTTCGAATTTCCAGCCCTCTAACTCCATTGATGCGGTTGCATTGAGAAAAATGCCGTACTTACAACAATTTAGTGTCTTTGTTCATTTCCTTCTTCATCGTACAACTTCAGGATTCCATAATTTATAAAAGCTGTTAGAAATGGCAATGTAGTAGATCAAGCGAGAAAAACCAGGCAGAGAACTGGAAAGTTGGCTTGAATGCAAAAGAAAGTGGACGACCTTTCCTCTTTCATGTTGAAAGCTTTCCAAAATAACGAAGCGCTTGGTAACAGCAAACCGGAGACCCGAGCGGAGTGAAACGTTCGGGGGTTGTTTATGCTTGCTCATAGTTAATGTACACCACGTTGTTCCTTCATACACGCTCGAGGTTCGACTTGAATTAGCCCAGTCTGGTTATTAAGTAGCCACGCCTTGTGAGAAGTGTTGTCACTCACCAGACAAAAAAACAAAAACAAAAAATATGGATCGTCTATAACTAAAAAGCAAAGTAGATCGCAGAAGAATTACCGAGTGAGTGATTTAATCGCAAAAAGCCAATCATTAAATTATTACTTACATTGTAATATACGCCGGTAATACTTGCATTCTGTGGCCAACTTTGGAATGTTAACTACGTCACAGAAATGTGGTACTAATAACGCCAAAAGTAAGCACATTAATTCTTTTTGCGTTGTTATAAATTTCTTTCTTTCAAGAATTATTGTTATAAATTTGATTTTTCCGCTGACAAACTTGGTTAATTCACAAGCAAAATCCGTTTTTTTAGAAAACATATATTTCTTCATTTTTATATCTTTTACCTACATATCTGTCAAGTTTCTTTCGTTCATAAAAACACCGCATTAAATAGTTGCTTTCTGGCGTGCGTATTCAGTCTAATTCATTGAATTTTGCTGGGGAAATATTTTTTTTTTGGGGGGGGGGGTTGAAAAAAGAACAAAAACAACCCAAAAACAAAACAAACAAACATTAAATTTCCATTTATGTATAGCGTGGATAAAAGCATTACTTTGAATAAATTTGCATTAAGGAGTTGCTTCCTTTAAATCTGACGTACATAGTTGACGAAAGGCATGACCCTTCAAAACTTGGCAGTTGATGGGTTAGACACGTACATTTATCCTTACTTGATGAAATGTATCCATTTTGAGAAACTTCAGCTTAACAATCTCTCGCCTGAACACACCTATCAACAAACGGAACCCAAATCCTTTAACTTCCCTAGTGAATGTGACAAGACACAGATAAAACCCCATGTTTTATGGAATTATGGAAATAAAACTACAGAAACCAAAGATGGCATTAAAAACCCCATATCTGGGTGGAAAGAACAAGGAGTAGAATCTGACAACATCCTTCGTGATCACCTGACAACATCCTTCTCCTATTGAATAGAATGACCACACGCTGATGTATACATACGACCCTCTGGATGCGTGCATCTATTTGCACACATAATGGAAGATTCACGCTTGTTCGTCTATCTTTATTCATCCGTTCTTCCATTCCAAGTAATTTTAGCCAACTTTACATTTTTCTGCTCTCATTGCCACTTAAAAAGAATTCACGCCATTATCGTTTCAACACCTGAGCCTGTCGACCTTATCGACAGAAACACAAATTATCTATACTACCGTTGTCACCGCATTTTCCCTAACTTACAACATTGAACGGCGTGAAAACACAGAAATTTCAATAATAATAATAATAATAATAATAATAATAATAATAATAATAATAATAATAATAACTAGGAATCCCCTATTTCGACTTTGTTGTGGTAGTGTCACAGCTCACATAATCTGGAAGCTAGCCATAACTGTATTGTAAATTTTAATTAGAATTTTTTTAAATAATCACTATTCCTTCTAATATTATAGTGTACAAAGAGCCAGTTTGAATTGCTTTTAAGTTTCTGCACTTGAAATGATAGAAGATTAGTTGTCTAAACAAGAACAGCTAAGGACAGAGCCAACGAAATGAGGCTTTTTGTAGTTCAATGTAAGGGAAGGTTGCACCAAGGTTCAAAGATCTCCAGTACCAAATTTCAAGCAACTTCATTGGAAGTTACTGTGAATGGCGCATACTCCCTTGCCAAATGGGTTCAGTAAGTTGATCTTTGCATAATAATAATAATAATAATAAAAAATACCAGAACCTAGCAAGGGAGTTAAAGAAAATGTGGAACATGAAAACCAGGGTAGTACCGGTCATAGTGGGAGCACTAGGAACTGTCCCCAGAACGCTGAGGGAGAGACTGGAGGAGATCGGGATTAGGGGGAGGATAGAGACCGTACAGACCACAGCACTACTGGGAACTGCACGGGTACTGAGGAAGGTGCTAGAGATATAAGTACTGCAACGAATTGTAGCTCTGTCATGATATGCGAAAGAGGGAGGAGACGTTAGCTGAAGACCTGAGGAGACTTATTGTCACTCAGCCCTCAGCGATAACCACTGGGCAACCGGTGTGAAACTGTAAATCGCAGAATTACTGCGACCTGCTAGTACTAGGAGAGGAGGGCTGGAGACTTGAGGAGACTTGCTGTCACTCAAACTCCAGCGGTTACCACCAGGCAACTGGTGTGAGATTCAAAATAATAATAATAATAATAATAATAATAATAATAATAATAATAAACAGCAGAAATCAAATAAAAGGAATGAACACCTGGGCTGTATCAGTAGTGAGAAACACAGGACCATTCCTAGGATGGACAAAGGAAGAGCTCCAATCAATGGACAGGCGAACAAGGAAACTTATGACAAAGCCTTAAACCCCAGAGATGACATGGATATCCTATACGTTAAGAGAAAAGAAGGTGGCAGGGGGCTCATCAGCATAGAGGACTGTGTCTAGAAAGCTAAAGCAGATCTAGAAAAGTACGTGCAAGCAAACAGTGAAGACATCATAAAAAGTGCACGAAACAACGCAACAAACAACAGAGTAGAAAACAATGGAACAGCACAGCAAACAAGGGAAGAAAAATGGGAAAAGAAAAAATTGTACGGAGAGTCCAAAAGACAGATACAAGATGTGGCAGACGAGAGATCATGGACATGGATACGAAAAGGAAACCTGAAGAGAGAAACGGAATCGCTCATCATGGCAGCTCAAAACAAAAGCATCAAGACAAACTATATAAAAACAAAAATCGACAGAACACGGACAAACAGCAAGTGCCGCCTATGCAGTGAAAGAGATGAGACCGTAAGTCACATAACTAGTGAATGTAGTCAACTCGCCCAGAAGGAGTATAAGCACAGACATGGTAGAGTAGCAACGATGATACACTGGGAACTGAGCAAACAAATGGGATTCAACCATGGGGAAAAGTGTTATCAGCACAAACTAGAAGCAGCCCTGGAGAATGGCAACTACAAATTATTTTGGGACTTTGACATCCAAACCGACCACCTCATCCAGGCAAGAAGACCGAATTTGGTGATCGTAGACAAAAAGAGGAAGACCTGCCAAAAAGTAGACGTGGCTGTACCTGCAGACCATAGAGTAAAGAGGAAGGAGAGTGAAGACCGGGAAAAATACCAGGATCTAGCGAGAGAACTGAAGATGTATAATATGACAGCCAGTCATAGTGGGCGCACTAAATACTGTTCCAAAGACACTGACGGCGAGACTGGAGGAGATCGGGATAAAGGGAAAGATTGGGACTGTACAGACCACAGAACTGCAAGGAACTGCGCGGATACTGAGGAAAGTGCTAGAAATATAAAGAATGCAACACTAATTGCTAACAGTGACTTAACAGAGGAAGGGAAATGAAAGCAGAAACATAAACCAAAGCACTTGCATGATAAGCAAAGGAGAGAAGAGATGTTGGCTGAAGACCTGAGGAGACTCATTGTCACTCAGTCTTCAGCAATGACCACTGGTCAACCGGTGTGATTCTGTAAATTGCAGTATTGCTGTGGCCTATGAGTACTAGGAGAAGAGGGCTAGAGACTTGAGGAGACTTGCTGTCACTCAAACTCCAGCGGTTACCACCAGGCAACTGGTGTGAGATTCCAAATAATAATAATAATAATAATCATAATAATAATTAGAAGAAGAAGAAGACGAAGAAGAAGAAGAAGAAGAAGAAGAAGAAGAAGAAGAAGAAGAAGAAGAAGAAGGTCAACAACATCTGGAACTTTTGAACTGAAATATTTTTGTCTTCCAACAAGTGATTGGGAATTGTACCTTTATTTCAGTTGTTTCAGTCACGATGTTTGGTGTAGAGGCACAGAAGCCATTCCTGGCCTCTATTATATAACCCGGGCTGAATTGAATACTTTGCTGGGGAAAAAAAGTTCAACAGGAAACAGAAAGAGAAATGAATCAGAAAAAAATGGTGTTCGAACCCCACCTAACGGAAAAAAGTAAGACCAGGAATAGGATTCTTTTGATATTAACACTGTTGTCATTGGAACGCATGCGTAGACAAAATAGCGAGAAGAAATCGGAAGTAAACAAAAGGAGCAATATGACAAGTGTTCATTGTCATTATGGAAGGCCGTACATTTGCAGCTGCTGCTTACGTTCCGGAATGATATTTTTTCGTTTTGATGTTTTTCTTTCTGTGTTTGTTAATAAGAAAAAAAGCACATTGTAACTTGAAAGTTCGTGATCAGATTCAAACCAGGGCTTTAAAGAAGGCGCTTCCAATAATACTTTCCAGTGATAAAACTGAAGAAATTATACACACGTTAAAAGGGATAAAATATATGCTTTTATGTTCTTCTTTTTGAAAGACATGATTCTGAAATGTAGAGAAACTCAGCTATCGATCTGAGGAAAATTCTAAGTAATTGATGTGTGTGTGTATATATATGTGAGTGTGTTTGTGTATAATTAGGGCGAATCAAGGCAAAAAGATATGATAGATGTGATTTGGTGGCAAGAATGGTGTCAGACAGGATATATTGAGCAGATGGTGCAAAAATGTTTTGTCGATTGGTGTCTTAAGGGATAGCGAACGCTATTCATATGATATCAATTTACAACCCACGTTTTTTCAAATTTATTAGCCCATTATTTATTCAATCACACGCGACAATTATATATATATATATATATATATATATATATATATATATATATAATTGTCTCACCCACAGACAACTGTTTCGTTGTATTACAACTATTCAGTGTGGTTATAGACATGATATCCCTTCAAGTACCGCTAAGTTGGGTCGAAACCTACGTGCTAGACCCAGATGCCCCACCTCTTCCCTACACAGAACAGGACAGTCAGTAAGATCGAATTAAGCAATATATTTACCTATGCATAATTCCTCATCTACCAGAGTGCTCGATTCCAGAGTTAGATGAGCATATATGTGAGCATCTCCCCTCCCGCTCCCTTCAAACAACCAAACAAAAAAGTATTCACATTTTCCTCTTCAACATCGAAATGTAAACAGCATATTTTCCTCTATAAACCGCTGTATATATTTTTCTCACCTATAACACCAATTACTTGACTTTTTTCTCTTCACTTTCCAATCGTCATTTTCATTTACATTCTGTCGGATTACTTCATATCCACAATACAAACATACATATATATATATATATATATGTAATGGAATGAGGATTCGTAAATCCTCATTTTATTATATTTTGAGCTCTAATCTAAACCTACTTAATATCCAAAGTTTGATCCATCGAGCAATTTTCTTTGTTGAGTCCCTCATACATCGGCTATTATATTATATTACATCACATCCCTGATTTGTACTACCTCAATTCTTAAGTACAATAAAGTACGAAACAGATTTGTTTAGTGAATCTATC
>OY735225.1:48453504-48466004 GCA_963457665.1 Thysanoteuthis rhombus | reverse complement strand
TCACTCTCAGAGAGCGATTTAATGATGTCATCACTTACTGACCCGTCGCCTTGTTTCTAGGGCATCATCATCTCTTATTGCAATGACAGTAATGTGACATATTTGAGATCCGACCTTTTATTTGATTTGGATTTCGTCTTTTCCCCTCGTCTTTAAGGCGTTTTCTTATTTCTTCTGATTCCAGTCCAGCTCAGTTCCAATCATTTTCTTTCATTCTTTCTCTTCCCTTAATTTCTTTCTCCTCCATTTTCTTGTCCTCTTTCTGTCTGTTCTGCATCTTTTTTCTTTTTTTTCTCTCTTTCGATATGCATTCCTGTCTCATTTTTACTTCCTTTCATTTTTCCATTCTTCCATTCTTTTTTTGCTTCCTCCGTTTCTGTATCGCCTTCTTTCTTTTTTTTATCCGTCTATCTTTCTTTTTTTCCTCCTTCCGATCTTTGTATTGTTTCTTCGTTTCTTTCTTTTTTGTTTCCTTCTTTTCTGTATTGTCTGTCCCTCTCCCTCTTTTATCTTTTTTCCTTTCTTTCTTTTTGTTGTCCCCTTTCTGTATCTTTTCTTCATTTCTCCCTTTCTCACTTGCTACCCCCTATCTGTATGGTTTCTTTCTTTCTTCTTTTTTTTCTATCGTCATTCCTTTCATTCTTTTTGCTTCTTCCTTCCCTGTGTCGTTTTAGTCTTTCTTTTTTCTTTCTTTCGGTCCTTTGTTCTTTCTTTCTTCCAATATTTTCCTGTCTCATTTCCTCTTCCTTTCTTTCTATCTTTCTTTTCTTTTTGCCTTCTCCATTTCTGCATCATTTCTTTTTGTTCCCCTTCGATTTTATATATCATTTTTCCTTTTATCTTTCTTCTTTTCTTCCCCTATTTCTTTTGAGTATATTCCCTTCCGATATCATTTTTTCTTTCTTCCTTTCCCTTTCGTCTTTTTTTTCTTTCAAAATCCATTCACTCATCTTTCCTCTCCCTCATTCCTTCATTTTTTTTTTTTTGCACCTTACTTTTCGGTATCTTTTTTTCTTTCTTTCTTTCTTTCTTTCTTTCTTTCTTTCTTTCTTTCTTTCTTTCTTTCTTTTTATTTTTCCTTCCCCTCTTTCTTCCGTTTTTCTTTTTTCTTCCTCCCTTTTGTATCATTTCTTCTTTTTTTTTCCTTCCAGTCTTTCTTGTATTTTTCTCTTTTCCTCTTTCATTTCTTTATTTCTTTTTTTTTTTGCCTTTTCCTTTTTTGTACCGTTTTTCTTCCCTCATTCCTTCCTATCAATATGCATTCTCGTCTCACTATTTCTTTTTTTCCCCTCTTTGTGTTCAACTTCCTGTATCGTTTCTTCCTATTTTTCTTTTTTATTCTTTCTTTTTCTCTCTTTTTTTCACTTTTACTTCTCCCCTTTTTGTATCCTCTCCTTCTCTATTACTTTTTCTTTTCAATATCCATTCCTGTATTATTCTTCCTTTCTCCTTTTCTATTTTTCTTCACTTTTTCTTTTCTTTCTTTTATTTTTTCTCTTTCTTCTCTTTCTTTCTTCTCTCCTCTCTCTCATTCTTTCTTTCTTTTTTTCTTTTTTTTCCTTTTCAGTATTGTTTGTTTGTTTGTTTCACTCTTTGCTGCTGCTTCTCTTTCTGTATCGTTTCCATCTCTTTTCCCCTCTTTCTTTCAATATCCATTCCTGTCTCATCACTTTCTTTTTTCTTCCTTCTTTTTTTGTATGTTTCTTTCTTATCTTTCTTTGTTTCTTTGTTTCTTTGTTTCTTTCTTTCTTTTCTATTATTATTTTTGCTTCCCCTTTTTCTGTTTCGTTTCTTTCTTCCGTTTTTCGCCCTTCCTCCGTTCTTTTTTTTTTTGCTTCCTCCCTTTCTACATCATTTTTTCTTTCTTTTAGTTTTTCTTCTTTTCCTTCTTTTATTTTTGCTCCCTCCCTTATTACATAATTTAAAAAAAATCTTTCTCTCTTTTTTTATTCATTCATTTGGTGTCTTCTATAGATGAATAGATATCAAACTGTCCAGTCATATGACACTGTTACTGTTGCCTTATCATCGGAAACAATCTTTGTGAATACAGGTATTTCTGTTTTGTCGATTTTAGATTTTCTTATTCGAAACCGTAAAGCAAAATTGTCATCAAAACGGTCAAAATAAGTTTCTTCAGTTTTCAAGTTGGTTGAGCTGGCTGGCTTGCTATGTATGCATGTATTTATCACACAAAGATGATCGCCAGGAACTAATATTTCATATTTGTGGGAGGGTCTGCCTCAGCAACGTAGGAAAAAAAGTCATTCCATGAAGCCGAGTAAACAAGTGAACAATCAAATAGCTACAGATCACAACAACTGTCACATCTATAGAAAAGAATGCAAGTCAGCTAGAGGGCTGAAAAAACCATACCAGAATACATGGAAGTTGTGCACCGGGTGCCAGCCCAATAGATTGGCTGGGTTAAGAAGCCATATCCGTTCTTGGCATAGTTGAGTGATCATCAGGAATGACATCATTTGACCAGGATGGAAGCAATCATGCACCATGCACCAATGGAGCTAGAGGGCTGAATATCTAAGCATTTACACTTTACTATACCAAGAAAAAGTATTTTTTTTTTACAAAATCCACTTTAAATAGGTTTATAGTTGTGGGTTCAATTTGTACTATCAATCTATGTTGAAGTGTTCACAGGTTTGCGCCCGCTTGTCTTTTGATAATTCAAACCTCTTAGCAACTCCCACAAAAAAGGCAACTTGAAGAAGTGACTTATTCATTGTCCAATTATTTCAATTCTTTAGTTGATCACCTCCACCATGGCTTGCTACCAAACAACGTTGGTAAGATGACAGTTTCTATGAAATGACTAACCGAACCTGTTTCATTCTATTTCTTTCCTTTTCCGTTCCAGACATAATTTCTCTCTTTCTCTCTTCCCTTTTCGTCATTTATTCTTCTGTAAGTTATTTCCTTCAAACATCTTTTTTTGAACTTCTTTCTTTCATTATTTTCCTCTTGCTTCTATCATCCATTCTTCACGAATATATTTCGTTTTTCAATTCTTTCTTCTTTCATTTTGATCATTCTATCACCTCTGATTTCTTCTTTCCTGTCATTCATTATTTTTAAAAAAATTGTCAAGGCTTTTTTATTGCGTTTTGACTATTTTTTCGTACGTAACAACAATGACGGATGACAATGACCAGACCAAAAAAATAGTCGCATCATGCTCGAATAACAGTGACAGAGTGACTTACGCGAGTACTGATGACAAATCTATTCCCACTTCTTAGCCCAACTCAGGCCGACTTATTTTGGTCAAATTTGCAAATCATATTTTCAGAAACAACGAATAAAGATGTTGAAATATGACACGTAATTATTGAATAATATTGTCTGGAAAATTGGTTTATGATTTTTTACTGCCTAGATTTAAATGAAACATGGAAGTTTGACCCTAGCACAGACAACCTTGCTTTATTTTTCTTTCTCCCATCTCAGTCATTCTTCCACTTTCAAATTATTTCTTTCTGTCCTTTTTTTTTTTCGAATTACTTCCTGTCTCTTTCTTCTTTTTGAAACTTGTTTTAGCTCTCAGATTTCTCCAGGCTGTTTACTTCCAATCTTGCCCAACGACGTAAACAATAATAAAACTCACTGAGTTTGTATGAAAGGCAGTTTCCTCTTTCCATTCATGCCATCAGTGGTATTCGTACTGTGGGTCCGCGTGAGAGCAGCATCCCCTTTACTTTTTGAAGGAGGGGATAGATATTCCTACACTTTCTATGTATTGATAAAATTCTTTACATTTTTCAGTTTTCTTAGCTTTTTTAACATGAAATATTATTTATCATTTTATGTTTCATGACTGCATTTTATGTTTATCTTGATTTTATTAGTCGGTTTTACGACGCAACTTTTTGCTTAGACCGATTACCCTCCAGCAGTGGGCAAATAGCGTCGGTCGAAAAATCAAGAATAAGCCTCGGGTAGGATTTGAACCCACATCCTTTAGCCAAAGGGATGCATGATAAATATCAGCGAATAGAATTAAGACTATTGTAAAAAGTAGCTATGAATAAAATAGCTTATAACACCTCATCTAATGTAATCAAAAAATAAAAACGAAAAATTTGATACAAACAATCGGAAACAATAATGGGTTTAGAAGTATTATTCGAACTTCTTTCCCTGGTTGAAGTTTCGTTGGCTTAATTGGTTAAGCAGGCGAGGCTAAATTGTGTTTCCTCATGGAGAGGTGCCGGGGGTCAAAATCCCAGCTGAAGCTTTTTTTATCTTCCGATCAACGCCATTTTGCCCACTGCCGGAGGGGCATCGCCCAGAGAGAAAAAAAATGTTGCAAAAGATATAAAAACGTACAGTGAGAAATAGAACTGAGATACAGCTGAAAAATGCATTGAAATATGATAAAGATTCGTTGATAAAGAAAATTGCTACAATAAGTTCAAACATTCATTGTTTCTGGAATGAGTTCAGTTTCGAAAATTTCGTGTGGGTGAGAACTTGAGGTATCCCTGAGAGAAGACAGCCCTGTGTTCCCTCCACTTTATCTATCACTACATCATTACGTATCATTGTAGCGAAAAAAATCAAACACACAAGTCTAGTTAATCACCCAGTAGAAGCTGTCATGTCTTTTCTTAGCATGCCACGATGGGAACGATCAATTAAATTTGGAAAAAGAGGTTATTAATGAATAAGTTACTCCTCTTGCCTTTTTGCGGCAGTGATCATTGAAGAAACTTCTTTTTTTTTCAATAAAACAGACGTCGACTAAGGGATCGATTTAGCATAAACCTACGTTGTAAATTGAACACCCCTAAAACCCTACTCGGGTGCTGGTAGATAAAACACACACACAAGAAAAAAAAACATCTTTCTTGACATAATATGGAGTAAAAATCTAAGCAGTTTTGGTCACAGCACAAGTTGGCTGTTTCTGATTGATTTGTTAATTTAATATTTCATTGTGACGACATTTCTCTTCCATCATCGTCAGGCTTTTAACGTCACTCAGAATTCTCGATCTTGAGCGTCGCACAGCCAGTATCTCCAAAACTTATCTGTATCTTCATGTCGTCTTATTTTTTGCCGGTCACAATTTTGCATATGATCTCCAGAAATCCACGTTTTGAGTAGCGATTTTTGGAACCATTCACGTATCTGCCATCAAAGCTTTACTTCGCTTTTGATTTAATTTAACCACAGGATCTGTTTCTACATGTTCTCAAGTTAGATTTCCAAATACAATTTATCGAACTGCGTTCGGCAAATTCGTGGCCGGTAAACTGATAACCGGACAATTCATCTATAGAACATTACGTCACTATGCGAAATTATCAAAAATTGAAAACTAAAAAAAGGTTATTATTGCCTTCCCACAGGGAAAGAAGTAAACACCGACAGTCTCCACCGAATTCGAACTCGGTTCGCCGGTTCCATTTCCGTGCAAATAGCTGTCAGACCACTCACATCGTTATGTGGTGAATTTCTCTCATTTGAAACCATCTATCAAAACAATCAACATAGGTTTCTTCAGTTTTATAGTTGGTCTGGCTGATGTATGCATCACGCACACCAATGAACCTAAAGGGCTAAAAAAATAAACGTTTACTCCTTATGTCTAAAAAAAGAAAATGCTTTTCAATTCGCCCCTAAAAATATTTTAGGGGGATCCATCTGCAATGTAAGTTTATGCTAGAGAGATCCGTTACTTTTAAAAATCATTTTTAGTGATCACTATCAAGCAAAAGACGAGAGAAGTAAATTATTTATTGATCACCCCTTTTTTCAATTTTTGCAGTTGAACACACTAACATAGCATGCTGTCAAAAAGACGTTAATCAGTCGACAGCTTCTATTGAGCGACTAACTATGTGTTCTGATGAAAGGACGTCTGTCGTAACACATATTTACGGCAAACGTAATAACAGCGACACTTGTAATAGTGTCAAAACTGAAAATTATTACCCAGACAGTGTCTCTATTCAACAACTCTTCAGTTTCTCTTTGAAAATATCGATTCCACAAAATTTAAAATTCACAAATGACTGAGAGTAAAGATTCGGTGCCAAACTATACAAAAATAACCGTGCGTGTGTAAACAAGTTCGAATGTACTTCTGTTATATGAATAGCCTCAGTTCTATTTCTACAGACAATGAAACGTCCCGGGTGCATCCCTGGGTGAGCTCTTTTCAGCAACGCTGATGTAGTCCAGGGGCAAAAAGGAGAGCAATACGTCTAACATCAGCTTGCCAGTGGGAGTTACCAGAAGGACATCGAATAGGGTTGGGAATCGTCATTGGTTCGGAATCAGATTTGTCTTTCTCCTAGATTCGTTGCCCCCGCGAGGAAAGTAAGTCTAATCTGGTCTGCTATTTTACCTATAACTGGTGGGAGAAGAGACGGATTCGTACGTTTCCCAAGGTCACCAGTGCGAAGATCATAAACAGCCCCGACTGGACTTCGTACTCGGGTCGCCGTTTCTGTTTACCGACCACGTCACCCGTATGTTTAGGAGATTGTTTAAGCATACATTCATTAAGGGAAGCCCAAAAGGGAATAAATCTGACATACGTAGCGGCCAGTTAATCTAACATAAATAAATTTGCAAAGCTGAAAATGGAAAGCATTCGTAGGATATTCCACAAGTGGTGAGTAATTTCCATGAAGCTAAATAAGTACATCTGAAAGGAAAGTTGCTTAACTTCTTTGCAAGAAAATTTTAGATATAGACAACAGAGATAGATAGATTGATATATATATATATATATATATATATATATATATATATATATATATATATATATATATATATATATATAGAGAGAGAGAGAGAGAGAGAGAGAGATACATTGTGGATTCCGTTCAAATATGTCAAATCCTTTTGATTTGGTATTCGATTTAATTTCCCATGCTTTCTGTCTCTTATTACTTTTTCCACCTTGATTGATTCCCTGCACTTTCTCTCTCCCCCTCTCTCTCTCTTTTCCTAGATCTCTTAAATGGCTAGTACTGAAGCTGTAACTTGCTCAATTTCAAAATTCGACACTATTCAAATGCCCATGTTGAGTAATTCTCTGAAATAGAGCTCAGATAATCCCCTATTCTGGACAAATCTGGAAAACCTGGACAAAGTAGCCAGAGGCAGATATTATCCAATCAACGTAGGCATTGGAATAGTCAAATTTGGAGATCAAGCGTATCCACCTAAAGACACTGGTGCTTAAGCTTGACTTCAAAACTGACTCGATTTATACGTTCGACACTATTCAAATGCCCGTGTTGAGTAATTGTTTGAAATAAATCTCTGACCCCCCCTCCATTTCTGAACTACTCTGACAACCCTGGGTAGAGCGGTGCATGACGGGTAATTTGCCGATAGCAACACCTTTGAAACACCATGCTTTTTTTGCTTCTGTTGATCATCAACAGTTTTCCTTTATCAGATCCAGACATTTTGGCAAAGAATAACACAGCCACACGATCTAACGATCTTTTTGAACCGAAGACATTTTCATGTTGAAAACTATAGACCCATCTGGCATGGCCAGATAAAACAAACCAGTTCTGTCAGGCATTGGTAATACCGGTAGAAAAAATTGTCGAAATAATCTCGCCAGCGTCGTTGACTTCCAACATTCGTTGACCTCAAAGTCAGATGTATCTTCTTTTCTATGGACTCCAAAATCATAGTAGTAAACTTGTTATGTCATACTAAACTGAACTTATTTATAAAAGTATCATTTCCTTACCTGTGATTTGAAATCACGACCATGTGATTGGTAACCGGTTCTCTTATCACCTGAGCAAAACTTCAGATTTATTCATCATATCTAAAATACAAAACTTTAATCATCTTTCGTCGTGGCGTGGAGTTTGACCATGCAGCATAGAAGCTTGTCACAATTTGTGATCACTGTAATCAGACATAAAGTCATAAGAATTTCAATGCCGTATAATTACTATTATATCTCAACAGATTATTTTATTTTAAAAATCCTGTAAATGTTTTTCATTAGCTGTGTTAATCTATTCACATGGACTAATCCACTAACTTTGAGGTTATATCAGGAACGTGAAAACTACAGGTATGCCAAATAAACAGACATATACATGTTTTCTCTAATCATAAGCATTTTGTAAGATGAATTAATGAAATCTGATATTCTTTCTTGGATAACAATTCGTTTGTTTAGTGTCCCCAGACATAAGATGAAAATTGAAGAGCATCACCCTTTTGATGAGTTTGAACTTAGCCTCAAGGCGTTCAAACTAGTTGTCATAATAACCAGGCATAGGGTAAAGATGTGTATTTATGTAAATTGTTCTCCGCTAATATCCTCAACGAAGATATCGGTGGGTTAGGTTCATGGATGTTATTGTTAAGACCCACTTCCGGCTTCCATGCCGGCTGAAGCTTTCTTCTGTGTACAGCATTGGATATTACCCAATGGTGACCCCAATGGATCACTGATCTTACGAGAACTGGTCTACACAACATGATTTTGCCGTAACCTCTCATCCCACAAGAGACATTTTTCAGTGCTAGCCCTCGTACTGAGAGCTTAGCAGAGAGGCGTGGGGTACCATTTCTGAAGTTTTCGGGATGATTTGGCAGTTGATTGAAAGACAGCCTTCCGAACTGGTCTACGCTGATCGATACAGGCGGAAACAATCTGTTGAGAGAGGGAATGTAAAAAAAATCTCGCCAAACTGACTCCAAAATCAATTTCAATAATTTCTGAACCTTTGAAAGAAATTAGAAAAAAAAAGGTTCAGTAGAGGTTTTGTTTAGTTTCACATCTAAAATTAAAATAAAAAATGGATTTTGTTGGTTATCTATTTAAACTGTCCATTTTAACAGCGCGTCAGAGAAACATGTCTACTTCAAGTGAATTGTGACAGCAAACAGGAGAGGCAAGTAGATAGAAACATTTAGGGGTTGTTCAAGCTCGCCGATTCGTCAAAGCATATGGACAATTAGCTTGTGCGCATTATGGTTCGAATCACATAAGCGGGGTCAAACTATTAAATAGCAACCCTTTTATAAGTATATATATATATATATATATATATATATATATATATATATATATATATATATATATGTATAGATGATTTATGATGCAAATGTATCAGATTCTGATATATATCAGATTCATGATGCAGAGTAGTCATACTTCAAAATGAAAGAAATCTGAACGTAGAGCTCTAAGAGTAACGAAAAAATCATGTGCGAAAATTCTATATTGTGAATATCTCAACTTTTCAAAGTTTAGCTCTTAGTACGGCTCTTAGTTTCTCGCTATCTGAAAGGGGTGGAGGGCTGCTGCCATGGCTTGCATCACTTTGTTCAGAAATAAAGTGTATTTAGTACTTTTTTCGCGCGACAATAAAACCTATTTGATCGCAAATGATAGGAGAGGGATTGAAATATGCTTATTCAACATAATATTATTTCTCATAAGGAATGGTGGCATTGGGCACTTATCGTGTGCAGGCTTGCATATATATATATATATATATATATATATATATATATATATATATATATGAAGCAATCAAGGTATCCTTGTACTTTTGTAACTAGAAATCTATGCGTTCTTTGGAAAAAATAAAATCACAATCGGATTCAGCAAATCTCAATCTACACACAGTTCATATTATAAGGTTAATATTGGGAAAAATAAGTGTAATTTTGCGTCTGTGTCAAGCCAACCATGTCAAGTAGCATGAGTATTCTAAGCCACAGCAGTGGGTAGCCATGTCTAAAAAACATCCAGCCAACAGCTGACCGAAAAGTATTTATCCAACGGCTGAACTGAAGGTTGTTTCGAACAGCATCTAAAATGTAGGTAGTTTTCTTGTGTCTCCGCGATGGGTGTCTTCCGCAGGAGCTTGCAGAAAACAACTCGATAGTTCAGCTAGTATATATATATATATACACACGCATATATATATATATATATATATATACACACGCATATATATATATATATATATATATATATATATATATACATATATATACATATATGAAATGTTTTCAAGTACACTCTTGCAAGCAGAGAGATTTCAATCCTCACTTGCCGGTGCATTATCGTGTCCCAATAGTTGACCAAAACTAAACTCAGTAATACGTTATCTATCTGCCTATCTATCTATTTGTGCATGACAGGCTTGCGTGTAGAAATGTACATTTTCTCTTCTCAATTCTTTTCAAGTATTTCCTTGCCTGAAAGCTCTTTGAAGTTGGGCCGTCAGAATTCAGCGCCGCCATCTTTGCCAAAGTTATATTAGCTGCAGCCATCGAAAACTGATAGAGACTTCTTTCCATCGTAGCCTCCTCCACCTTACGCACGCAATTTCTCGGACTCGCTTTCCCCCTCACTGACCAGATTTGATCCTTAATAACAAATGTGCCTCAGTGTTCCGTGATAGAGAAAGGATGCAAAGTCTCCTGCTTGTTTGGTTTTTTTTGTGTCTTTTTTTTTAATTTCCCTCTCAAACAGACGGTGATAACGCCCCCCGTGATCAGGACTACGAGCATGAAAAAATCAACTCATGGTTTTCCAAGCTCCCTCAGTGACGACCGTGATTGTGTTAACTCCTACCAAGTCTTACCGGCTCACCTGTCTATCTTATCCTTCCATCTTGTGTCTGGATTCTTATTGCAAGTAATCTACCTTGGTAACCAATTAGTTAATCTATCTATCCATCTTTTTTTTTGCTATGTGCCCTGCCCATTTCCATTTTCGTCGCTTAATCGCTTTGATATATTTCACTTTGGTCTGTGATTAGATCCATGTAAATAACAATCGCACAGAGATCAATGGACACAGCCATGCTAAGGAGATATATATATATATATAGAGAGAGAGAGAGAAAGAATATATAGTATGGCACCAAACAAAATAGTTCCTGAAAAGCTTGTTTAGTCTGACACTTCAGAGGATGATACGTCAGAAAGTAATCCAGGACATGAAATTGTTTTAAATCATAACACCTTTTATTCATGCTGTCTGAAGATGAAAATAACATTCATTTAACAGAACAATTTTTGTTTTTCAACATAATCACCTTCCTCATTTATGCACTTCGCTATAGGTCGCCTGGATTGAACATTAAATACTGAACACTTTTGACCAAAAAGAGTCGAATTACTCTGTCAGACTACTGAGCCGCACTTGTGTATATGTACAGTGAATGCAAAAAAGTATTCAATACAGATTATTTTAAGATGATTATACACCTTCAAAATTGACAGAATTTTGACCAAAGACTTGACTTTTCTACATCACTTTCAATTCGTCTCAATTTTTATCTTTTATTTTTGTATCTTTTAATCTTTTGTCCAAATTCTATCAATTTTGAAGCTGCATACGTTCGCATGCCTGATTCCTGCTACGACAACCGATCAATTTTGGGAAAAAATGTCCAGCCGGTCACTCTTAGGACCCCAGTAATTAAATTTTGAGAGACCTTCTCTGCCCTCTCCTCCCCAAGAGTTTGAAGCCAGGGCATTACAGATTAATGGAAACAGCACTAGAATAAAACAAAATAACTATTATAAGTAATGCAAGGGGGAGAATTTATTGTGTTTATGAACGCAATTTAATTCTGTCCGCTACTTTCGGCGATTTTGAAATTTTCTACCACGAGAAGACTTTTCAGTTTAATTTTTCTTAGAGAAACAAAACAATTTGTCGGCATCAATACTTTATGTATTGCTTTGAATGAGACATTCATGACTTTAGATCTTTCTCAAACAACTGTATTCTTTCAAAATCCAATTAAATTGTGCCGGTATCTGTAGATCCGTACGATCTGGGTGGATCAGTGCCCCCCTCTCCGTTCGAATCGTGACAGATTTTCCACAGCCCCTGTTTATTTTGACCCCCCTGGCAATTCAATACTAGTACGGATACTGGAATGATTTTTCTTAAATGTGTTGGTTACTCTTTGCAATATATGTAAATATATATATATATATATATATATATATATATATATATATATATATATATATATATCGGTTGAATAGATATATTTTGTCTAAGGCAATGGTATACCTTCGTTTTACCTTATAAATAAGTTTATAAAGCGGAACGAAGCTATTACTGATTCATGTATTCAATCGATATATTGCCTCTACTATAAGTATTGAGCATTGCTGGAATAGTGATTTTTTAGAATAATTTATATGACTTTGGTGTGTATTTCACCTTGACATACACACACAAACAAAAACACATACATACACACTCACATATATGCGTATGTATATGAGAAAAATATAATTATATGAATAAAAAGAAACATTGAAGTGTTTGCTTTTGTTAAGACTTGTTTACTGCTATTCGTATTTTTAGAGTAAGTTGGGAATATTGTCAGGACCTGAATGGAATAACAATACTCTGCGAAGAATTATTGAGGATTGCTGGAACTTTTCGCCTTTGTGGAAGTTTTTGGCAATTTCACAAGAAATAAATTCTTCCTGTTGATCAA
>OY735225.1:48441004-48451004 GCA_963457665.1 Thysanoteuthis rhombus | reverse complement strand
CAAATCACGGTTGGGGAATGGTAATTCTATGGGTGTATTCATCTATTAAATTGAAATTAGCACTTTGTGTATTTCTAACGTTGATAATACTCGTCAATCTAGTTCTGATGGTAAGACACCAGTCCATTAATCGGTTGGACGTGATTTATAATCAGTCTTAGGGACGTTAACCTTTACTCCCTCAAATTTGGAGAAGATTTTTTTTGTCCATGTTCTTGTTGCTCCAAAAAAAACCCCCAAAAAACGAAATCAACATACTCAAATTTGACAGAAACATGTTGTTTTTAGAGGGTTTATTGGTCCCCAAATAAGTCACGTCATCTAAAAACTATCATCTATTCATGTTTCAGTCAAGTCCTGTGATATTCATAAAAATTCGTCATCAATGTCCACAAGTATAGGATGATTTATCAATATTGTCTTTATATATATATATATATATATATATATATATATATATATATATATATATATATATATATATATATATATATATATATATGTATATATATATATATATATATGTATATATATATATATATATATATATATACATACATATATATATATATATATATATATATATATATATATATATATATATATATATATATATATATATATAATTTCTCTTCTTTTAGTGGCCTCCCTTATCTGCGGTTTCCTTTTCGGTGTTACATGGGAATTCAGTTGGAATTTTGTTTTTGGAAATGCAATCATAATCTTACGCTAAATCTGTTTGATTTTTTTTCCAAAATGACACGTGGGCGTTCGAAGGAAAAGCATCATTCAATTTTCTAATTTTCTATTAATGGACGAATAGGATTATGTTTTGCATTCGAAGTCTTCCAGCAGATTATTTTGATAATCGCTATCTACTCATCGAATGGGTGTTCGCTGCTTCACAAATTTGTCAAACTTCTGCTCTTGAGTTATTTTTGTATGCAAGAACATTGATGAATGAAAATGACCAGACCAAAAACCAGGGACCCCTCGCACTATTAACAGTGACACAGTGACGTACACAAAAACTGGTGACGAATTTACTTCCAAAGAAATGAATTTTGTTTACCTTTTAGATTTTGATGAGCAAAATAGTTTGACCTTTGCACAGCCAGGCTTATTTTAGTTGATTTTTTTCTCTATTTCATGACCTATTAGCCAAAAGATGATATCAATTTTTTATACAATTCCGTGTGTCTTGGGCCAGTGTAGCGTGACACGGGATTTGTTTGGAATAAAAAAAAAAACATCATTTTTTGAAAATTCGGATAAAATTTTTGATGTATATTCCATTGTTATCCTCTCACTCTTTCTTCGAAAGGGTTGCATCTGTAAGACTCACTTCCTGATTGCCAGGCCTAGTGTTCTGCACTTGATATCCCCCAATGGTCTCCCTAGGTTCGAAGTTGCTTAAGTTCAGTGATCCTACAAGTGCTTAGAATACGTAATTACATATAGCCAACATAATTTGGCCGTAAACCGATGGCGTTGGAGAAATGTTCGCTAATCAGAATTCTTATCTTGAGTGTTTAGCGCGAAATCACTTAATAGCATTCTTTCAATATCTTTGGTATGACTTAGCGGTGGATCGAACAACAGTCTTACGAAGAGCACTCAAACACTGGGCCACTGTAACTGATGTAAAAAAGAATGGCAAAAGAAAAAACATAAGAGAAAAAACAGAAGTTATTATGGGTTCGGTCAGTGTTTTCGGTCATTACTTTTAATTCAAAACGAGTGTCAAGAAGGAGCTGAGCTATAAATAAAATTGGAATACACACGCCAAGGAGAGATTTGTTTTGACATTGACGAAATCAATACAAAATCAAGATCCAATAATTTGACCAACCCAAGACCTGAACCCCTCCGTACACACAAACAAACAGAGTATATTTGGCATAAAATCCTCTCTTAGTAATATGCAGCTGATTGTACTTGGGTAGAGCAAGCTATATCTTTTGACTACACAGATCTATCATTAGTTAAATCATTAGTTAAATATGAATTTATCTACATTTTTTTTCAAATATTTCAATTTCGAATACTTTGATTTCTGTCCCAGGGATTTATCTGTAAAAAATTTTTTTTTCTGTTTTGAGCCAGCTCAAAATCCTGGATGTTGATACCTAACCCAATTCAAATCCTTGATTCACTAATGATCAGATTATTATTGTTTTTTTTTTTAAATTCATTTTTTCAAATGGTTGGTAGAATTTATTTTACCAGCAAACTTGTTACCTCCAAGCGGAATAAACCATCGTTCCGGACAGAAAGCCAGAAAAATCACGCTGTCCATTATATAAGTAGATTGAACATTACATTATCCAGTTTCTTACTTAGAGTTAATCTCGTGCAAATAGACTCATTGCAGATCAATATCTGAACCCGTTCTCTTTGTCATGGTTAAAAGCCTTCTTAACCCAGCGTGAAAAGGCGGGTTCAAATCAACTTGCCATTAGTGACCGTCGAAGATTTGTCCGCTCAAGATTGGACCAAAGAACAGCAGGAACATTATAGGATTTCAATTTAGAAAATTAAATTCCAGCCGAAAGCACTCAACACCCCGGCTATTCACTTTATTCTTATTTATACCATTTATGAGAATTTGTAAGAAATATCGAGCCGGCAAAAACACGGTGATAAGGCCTGACACGACGAGTCACAGTTGCGCAACGGGCAATCTCACCAGTGGAAATTGAAATATTTACCAATCTCTCATAGTTGAACACAAAAGGAGGTGTTCATGTGTTTGTGAGTTTTTTTGTTCATGTGTTAGCTTGCTCGCATGTTTGTACGTTCCAGCGCTCTTTGCCATACCGTTTTGTCCACAGACTTGAAAATTGGCATCAGTACTCCACTTCAGCTTTTCTATAAATATTTCTTTTTAATGTCTCGAGAAAATGCTTTTTCAACCTTTTGGGGACATTATTTTTACGGGTATAGTTTATTAATGACACTTATGCCAGGGAAATTGAAATATATTTCCCAATCTCTCATAGTTGTTATTAATATTAACTAGCTGCTGACACGAAATAATCAAATCCGATCGCTTTGGGACAGATACCTGAGCTGGTTATTCATTTTTTGTACTGATTACTGTTTGCTCACCGATAAATCTCTAATATCCACTATAGGCTTTCTGCAATCCAAACATTAAGAGTCCCTATAAAAAAACAAACTTGCGTATGTTGAAATGGCATTAAGCGATTATTAGGTAATTTTGAACGTTCTAAACCCCACAAAACAGTGATTGTGTGTTTGGCTGAGTAATCGGAAACTAATGTGATTGAAGGTACAAGAGACTTAGGTGTAGGAGTGAGGGGATGAAAGTGCAGAAAGCCCCTAAACAGCTCGCTGCAAAACAATATTTCCGTTTTTTCGCAGAAGTGGAAGTGGGCTTAAGAGTAACCTCGTATTTACTGTTGATACGGCCTGGTGTGTAAGGTAGCCATAGGTGAATGGCTCGTGCATTTCAATAGAGCAAATCTCATTCACAACAAACGACCACATTCCAAAACACAGAACTGAAAAAGTAGATCACTACATATACACAGGGCAACGAATCTCTATGAAATTCTCAGAAGAAGAAATTAAGCCAAGGATTACACTAGGTTGAACAAGCCCGACTTTAGGTATGAGAAAATCCCATTTGTCGTAAAAAGAAGGGTATACAATCAATGCATCCTCCCAAATGTCATCAATGTAGCTGAAACTGGCACCTAACCAAAATATTGGCTCTCAAACTGAGAACCATGCACCGTTCTGAGAAAGAATCATGTTCAAGATCGCATGGAAAAAACAGCATAAAATACACATAAAACGGGAGTCAGATGCATCATAGAAACCATTAAAAAGCTCAAAATGGCAATGGGCTGAGTATGTAGCAAGAATGTTTGATAACCAATGAGCATCACGAATAAGAACATGGTTCCTTAGAGATCATATGCAAATTAGATAGCGTCACGAACTACATAGGTTGAGAGAGTACTTGTTCAGCGACACCCATGATAGAGAGATCTTACGAATTTTGGTGAAGGTCTGTGTCCAACGACAACGAAATGACTGTTGCTGTTAGTGGTGATGACAATCTTAGTAGATATATGAAAAATTTAAAAAAAAAATAATCAAGAAGAAAAAGCTGTTAAAAATTTAATCGAAGAATAAATATGGTCAGAACGAATTCTATTACAACGTCACTGTTGTTCGCACAGGAAAACATCCAAAATAGAGTAAAAGAAAAGAGGTCTCGTGGTGAACTAATGCCAACTGTCCGTAGACAAAACGGTATGGCCTGGAGCGTTGGAATGCGCAAACATAACAACAAACTAACAGACACGTGAAATTATCAAAAATGGTAGAATCCTTTGCAATCTTTGATGAATACGGTTTTTCAATGTAAGAAAAATAGAAAATAATTTTGAATAGTAACAGTTTGAAGGCTCTTTACAGGGTCATTCATGAACACAACTACGAGTGCTAATGTATGGACGGATGATTACTGTTGGAAAAAAAAGAGGTGAAAGAAAACTAAGAAGGAAAAGATGAAGAGAAAGGGTTGAAGAAAAATGGAAGAAAAATAATATTAAGATGAATGGTACGAAATGAAGAAGTAAAAATGGAGCAAAAGCAGAAGAAAACTGTGAAAAGTTGGGGAAAATGAAGAAAAAATAAGTAAAGAGAGGGTGTCGAGAAAGAAGGACGGGGAGAAAAAAAGGAGAAGTAGGAAGAGAAAATGAAAGAGAAGAAAAAGAAGAAAAAGAAGAAGAAAAAAGTATGAAAAATGGGTGAAAAGCAATATACAGACTTCAGCGGTTCCTTCTTGAACTACACGTACTGCATTAAGTGAGAATCATGCAACGTGCCCAGGAGAACACAGACGTCAAAGATATCATAGAATACATTAGGAAAATCAGATGGTAATGGGCTTGTCATGTTGCAAGAATGTCAGACAACTGATTTACATCACGTGTATCCCAAGAGATCATATGCAAAATGTGGCCGGCAAAAGATACTGTAACGAGCTAAAAAATGGCGAATCATCTGGGAAAGCCAATGTCCAAAAAAAAAAAAAGATGTAATGAATTTTACTTAGAGGCTACAGGCATCTAAGTGGTGTCATCCACTTCAAATTGATTTATTTCACTCTTAGCCGGGGGAGAGGAAAAATAATAGCAAGTGGTTTTCATTTGATTCGATGCTGGTGAAAAATGATGGGAATAAATGTTACATGCTCTGATGACGTCACGCCTTTGAATGACATCATACTTTTTAATGACATCATACCACTTCCTTGCCCCGTATTTCTGTTTCAACTAGGATCAATCGACCGACCGAAAAGCGTTTTGTAGAGATATGTGGACACATCTCAAAACGAATTCTGTAATGAGGTTAATGGTTGAAGGCTGTTGTGTTTAGCGATAACATTGTCATTTCTGTTCATTATTCCAAAGTGAATATAAACTGGTCTCGTGGGGAATCGTGAAAAATGCAATCGAGGTTGAATGTGAATCTGAAGCAATTATTGTAAGTGATGAGGGCTGTTAATGTTTGCTGTTTATAGGAATTGCTGAACTCATTTTTTATTTGTTGGTCTCATTATCAACTCTTCATATTTCGCTTACTCTCTTTCCTTTTCAATGCATGAATCTATCTATCTATCTATCTATCTATCTATCTATCTATATATATATATATATATATATATATATATATTGGCAACGAATACATCTTTATAAAAAATCAATTATTGATTCTATTCTGTCCTCCCTCTACGTATATGCACGCATCAATACACTCACGCACACACACATACCTTTGTGTGTGTATGTATGTGTCGGTGTATGAATGTATAATTACATACTGATTTCATGATTGAATACCAGTAAATGTCAGAAAAATGAATTTGGATCATTAATAAAATTAACTCCTGGTATAATCTATTCCGAAACATATTTAATAGTTCTAAAAAGAGACAGATGTAACCGAAGTTTGGATAAAAATTGAGAGACAAAAAAGAAAGGGATATAATTACCCAGGCCTTGAAGATCAAAAGCTTCTGATCAATCAATAATTCCTATACTTATGTAGTATGAGGCATTATGAACTGATTGTATTATTATTTCTCTTGCATTTCTAGATCAAATTCACTAATAGTCAATGAGTCTATCTTGGCTAAATGTCAAATCCGAATAAATGTCTCTATTCATTAATTTCAAATCTCTGTCTGATTCGTCTATAGTTCGTTCATATTAAAATCAGTAATTTTCAATCTATTTATTTGTATTAAATATCAACTCCATGTAGAAAATGTCTGATTAGTCCGGTACGAGAAACTGTCACAAAATGAACGTCTTTTGACAGCACACCGTGGAGGGGTTGATCAATTGAAAAATCAGGAAAAAAAAAGGGATGATTAATGAACAAGTTATTTTTCTCGCCTTTTGTTGGGCAATAATCATTTTTTAAAAAGTCTAAATCTTTTAAAACCAAGCGTGAATCCTGCTGGACACAGCTAAGGGACCAATTTAGTCTAATATACATATCAAATTGAAGCGCTACTAAAAGCTATTGAATGGGGTTTTAAAAAAAAGGAAAATCGTTTTTGACATAATAAGGAGTGAATATTTAAATTTTCAGCCCTCTAGCGCAATTGGTGCAGCCTGTATGTATGATACATACGGTAGCCAGCCAGCCAGCCAGCCTGTAAGACAAATTTAAAAGCTAAAAAATGAATGTTACGGTTGTCGTTGACGTTTTCTAAAATGGCGTCTATTTATTGTACCATGTCTTTATATGTGTGTGTGCACACGCATACATACACACAACAACTCACCAATCCACTCATACATACGATGTATATCTCGAAGGTGTATACTATATATAAAAGATGTGTCAATAAAGTCAAAAATTTAGCTCAACTTAGATGTAATTTCCAGCAGGTGTTTACGGACTGAGATGTGAAAATAATGCTGACAGATTTTTATGAACCCTATAAAGTTAGGGCAGTAAACTTTGATGAGTCCATTAAAACCTGTCAGCATTATTTTATCATCACAGTCTGTGAAGATTCGATGGAAATTACACCTTTATGGAAGTTGAGCCAAATGTTTGATGAGTTCTGTAGTTGACACTCGAATCGAAAAAATTGCCAAATATATTCGTGTAACATACGACTGGCCTTGGCCAATGTTCAAACTGATGATTGGGGATCGAATATACCAAGATCCGCAGGCCTTGCCTATATCCATAACTTTTTTCTGTTTCAAAAGGAGTGACGCCAATGCAGGCGTTTCAAAAAATATATAATTCATAATGTTTTTGGTAATTTGTAAGAATACAAACAAAAAAAAAAAAACAACAAAAAAACCCCTCCAGAATCTTTTGGTAGTTTATGATATTTATCAATGATATATATATATATATATATATATATATATATATATATATAGAGAGAGAGAGAGAGAGAGATAGATATATAGATAGATAGATAAATAGATAGATACATTGATAGATACATTGATAGATAGATAGATAGATAGATAGATAGATAGATAGATAAATGAATATATGTGTATGTGTGCTTGTGTATGTGTAAATGTGTGATAGTTCATGATATTTTCATCAATCTGTAAGAATACAAAAAAGAAACAAATTTTCCCGTTATTGATGATATTTAATCACAGTAGATAAAGCTATGAATACATATCTACAAAGACATCTACCTTGTGTATGTCAACATTTCATATCCATGTATATATATATATATATGTGTAGATGTGTGTATGTGTGTTTATATATATGTATATACATTGGTCTCTTTCCCCTCCTCCCTCTCTCTCTCTCTCTCTCTCTCTCTCTCTCTCTCTCACATATTTTTCATTTTCACAAATACAGCTCTTTTCAAAAATGTAATGTGTGAAGTAATTTAAAAAGTCGCCCAGAAAGACAGTTTAAATGATTGGACGAGGGAACTGATAGCTAATCTCGTTGGGACATGATTGATACAATCAATGTTTACATTAAGAAAGGTGTTTCATTTGTAGTTGATTAGTACAATAGTCTGGGTCATGAAGTAAAAACCTTTCACAACAAATGACGTAAAATAATCTCAAAAACTAGGTAAGCTATGCATAGACATTGGTGAGTAACTTCTGAACTAAAAAAGGAAATTGTTGATTTGAACCAGGGATCAGCAATCCTTCTTGACCCTGCGGACTGTATATCGTATTCTGGTGTATATATAGAAGATAACCAAAAGATTTGAAGTGTCCAAGTCGGTTTCAGCAGAATTTATTCTTATTTACATTGTCTTGCTCCAATATAACTCTCTCACTGATGTATATTTTCGTATTTATCCTTGTATTTTCTTATATATATCTGATATCTATTTTACATGTACGAGCCTCTGATGTGTGTGTGTGTGTATGTGTGTGTGTGCACGTGTGTGTGTGTCGAATATATAAAAATAACCTTATGGATGCAGGAATAAAGAGGCTCTCGAGAGAACAAACTGAGAAACTTCCTTCGATATCATTAAAAGTTGTTATCATCCAAATTTCAACTGAAATATTATCTGAAAATAACAAATGAAAACATAATAACCAAGTATAAAAGGAACCAAAGAGACAATGGTGTTTATAACAATTCCAAATGCTAATAATCATGACATTATGAAGTTAGAGAACCTACAAAGAACTTGTTTAAATCATACCTGAATAATAGACAATACGCCTCAAATGGGAATAATGAAATACCAGAGATCCACAAGGATCTGCACCAGACCCCTCTTTTTCTATTGTGTATCAACAACCTTTAGATTGCAATAACAAAATCTTCTACATATAAATGTGCTGATGAAACCAGCTTACTTTTGAGAAAATGTAGAGAAAATACAAAAAGTAATTAAGTTCTGACCTATGATATCTCTATAAATTGTTATCGGCTGATAAAACTCCCCGAAACATTGACAAAACAGGCAGGACTAATCTTCGCTAGGAAACTCTCGGAGAAATTACCTGTAAATATCAAAGTAAAAGATAAACAGATAAAGAATCTACCCAACATCCTGCATTGAATGTCTTGGTGTGTGTATACATGGATTTCTTGATAGCTCAACTCATTGTATGGAGCTAGAAATTAAACCTGGATGGATTAATGGAATGCTTTATAAGATAAGACTGTATCCAAATACACTCAAACTTTTATCTTTCAACCAAGCTATAATCCTTTCCTCTTAATTATATGAACATCAGGCTAAGGGTCTTACCACTCACACTATACTAAAGAAAATTGAAGTGCTGCAATATACAGCAATTAAAATCTTAGTTCATGGTGATAATGTTATGAAAAAGACAATGATAAGTTTTATTATACTATTTACCACGAAGACGATGTATTTACTATAAATCATGTCACGCCTTACTATGAGATTCAAAGTGAAAGATAGCAAAACCTCATAAAATGTTTATTACTTCATGATTATACAAATCAAAAACTTCCTGGTAGTTTTTTTCTTTTACTTTTCAAATAGAAAGAAGGCTCTATCAATACTAGGAATTCATGGAAAGGCTCTTTATTTCCGACGCATATTAACACGAAAAAGTATGGAAGAAATTCTATTAAACAAGAGGCAATACTTGTTTGAGCTCTATTGAACCATCCTCACGAATTACCGTCCATTTAATTTCATATTATTGCCTGCTCTGTGAATGTCACCCGCACCTGCTATATACTCTATGAGCTTGTTGGTTCCACTCGTCTGAAAAATATGTTTATAACACAAGATTCTATTTCCGAGAATCCACAAAGGTGGGTTCTACTTGTAAGGCAATAAGCCTAATTTCCACCATTCACAATTATGATGTACCAAAACTGAAGAAAAATAGTATATTCGATATGTTATGTTCATTGGTGAAATCATGAAAAAGTATTATTCAAAATGTCGACGGTGGGTCAGATAAATGTTATAAAATAAACTCAAAATACGGGGAAAATCCAT
>OY735225.1:48428504-48436004 GCA_963457665.1 Thysanoteuthis rhombus | reverse complement strand
AATTCATATGACGATAGTTGACGATAGTTCGACGAGTGCGTTCCTCATATCTTCGTCACTGAAACGAATTTAATTGCATTTGGATTTTAAGAGTGTAAAGATCTATAATTTGTGATTATAAATGCGTTACTTTTATTAGAAACAGACGATCCTGTTTTTTGCGTGTAAAAACAGCGTAAATAGAATGAACAATTAAAGGAATGGGCTACTGCAGGAATCGAACCTGCGTCGAATAGAAGACCCTCTGGACTCGACGTCGCTCATACCAATAAGCTAAACAGCCAGCTGGTAAGTCAGAAACACGATTAATCGCTTGGCACCCAAATTTAGTCCTGTTCATCCATATCTACTCTCTTTGGTTTCCCCAACACAAATAACTATATTTGAAAAAAAAAAAAAAGAAAAAGAAAATAGATATATAATCGGACAGAATAATTATGAATGCAATATATTCTCTGAAACTTCATATGAAATGATATCCCATTATTACACGGAGAAAGTGTCACTTGACGTAGATCCAAATATATATATATATATATATATATATATATATATATATATATATATATATCTCAGTTTACTCATATGAACCAGTCAATCTCCCCTCTCACTTCTGTATTTGTATCAATCTAGTAAAATCATTTCCTATCAATTTATCTATGAGTGCATATTCCTCAGTCTAGTTATCCAACTGCACATACTGTTCTATACACAATGATTTATATCTCATTTCTTAACGTAATTAACTTCTCATCAATTTTGAAACAACAGCCAATTTCACGCTAAATCGGAAAAGTTGGGAAACTGTCCATTTTTCTCTATTTCATACTGCCAATATGAAATCACAAAGGTAGTGACCCAGTGGAAGAGCGCTCATCCCCGTTCCAGTAGGCCGTGCTTCAGTCCACTGCCAAGTTTTACCAAGGACTTCCAAAAGTGGGACTGAAAGCCTTTCAGCTAAGCTCTCTGCACAAGGACTACAAATGATGAATCTTTCTCTAATATTGAAGGGTTACTGTCAAATCAAGTTTGATTGATCGATTTTTGTAAGAGCATTGAATTTGAACAACATACAGATAGGCTTGTGTATAGATGATTGTTTACTTAAGAATATCAGGTTCCGTAAGCAGAAAAAAGCTTCGACAGGCCTAGTAAGCTCTATTGCTCTAAATATACTCCACACAGTGACGCTTTTGATGAAAATATAAGAGGAGAAGGATGATTACATACGTACACATAAACAGAGGTCTTGTTGGCACCAGATACCCAATCATTTCTATCAGTTCATTTTGTGTGAACAGTTTTCATGCAGGCTATACCCACTAAATTAATAAAGGTCAATTGTATCTTTAACCGCCTTTGTATTTATTCTTTGCTGGTCTGGTACAATGCCAAAATACGCTTCTATTATCTGTTTTTAGATGTGTCAAAACACCTCTAAAAGACGCTGATTGGTCGGTCTGATGGTCCCAGGTACGTTGAAAAACAGAAAGAAGAATGTTTTGTGTTTTATTCACCAGCTGCTATTGTATCGTAAAAGGTGTGATGTCACCAAAAGTTGAAGTGTCGAGCATTTTTCAAGTGTTTCCGAGTATTGTTTGTTATTAATAACAAAACTGTCAGCAAAAATGGCTGAAATCAGCTACACTTTCCGATTTTCAGCTCAATTCATAGCTAAAACGTTTTTTATACCTACCTTTTTGAAGTGCACTGATGGAAAAAACAAAACAAAAAACATCTATTTAGACTCAAGAACAAATTCTTGATAAAACTTGAAACTTCAATTCAATCTTACTAATTGTTATTTTAAAAAAATATTGGTCTTACTAACCGTTGCTTGATTATAACTTTTTGTCCGTCGTTGGACATGACTTTTTCTCAAGATGAGCCAGACATTTGGTTGGAACCATCGTCACTTTCTGCTCCCTTCCCCTCCTCCTATTACTAAAACTACTAATGCTACTACTACTTCGTTTAGAATCCGTTTGAAATCAGAAATCAGATATATCACGCATGAATGATGGATGCATCGTTGAATTTGTTTGCGCAGTGGTTCCAACAAGTCGAAGATATTGCGATACAAGATTCTTACCATGTTTTTATTTGAATAGATATTTTTTTTTATTCATGTAGCGCAGCAGTTTTCAGCCAATGTGACACGAAACATCCGTGGGCAGTGAAACATCCTTGGGCGTGTCGCAGGAAATTTGAAGAGGGTCGATCCAAGGTTGTAAACAGAATATAACATTTGAATACGTTCTGACAATCATCATCATCATCATCATCATCATCATCATCATCATCATCATCATCATCATCATCATCATCATCAGTCCTTTATCATCCGTTGTTGGACATAGACCTTCCCCAGGACTTGCTACTCACCTCTATCGTTGGTGTTGCAGAGGCAATACTTACTAGATTTATCTATTCCATCTCTTCATCTTGTATTCTGTCGGCCTCGGTTGCACATATGATCCCTAGGGATGTTGTGAGTTGTGATGTCCATCGGTTGTCGACTATTCTTGCAACATTACCCTCCAATTGCTATTTATGTTTTGTCGTGGGTTCTATGATGTCCCTGACTTCAGTTTTCTCCCTGATATACTCTGCTATCGCATGATCTCTCCATGAATATTGAGCATAATGTTTTCATAAACACGTTGTATGCTTCTCAGTTTGTGGATCGGTTTCTTGCTTGGATCCCATGTCTTAGCTCCACAGGTGACTATCGGGAGGATGCATTGGTTGCATACTCTTCTTTTTAGGATTTATGGGATATCCTTGTTTTTGAAGGTTGAGTTTACTGTCGAAGGCTTGCCATCCTATAATTGATTATTCACTTGATTTCCTTTTTTTTTATTACTGGCATTTTAACATGTAGAAACTCAAAACTTTCAAAATCTTTGGAAAACCATGATCAACAATTTACTTCTGGAAATGAAATTAATGAAATATCAGTTTGTTTAACTTGAACATAATCATTCATTTTTTTTTTAATGATTCTTTTGGAGTGGCCTTTCTTTTGCATTGATAGATTTAATAATCAGTTTTCAAAATTCAGTATTTCTCCTGAAAACCCAGCGTCTCATGTGACCAATCTAATGTCTCATTGTAGACATGTATATCCTTAAACTGGTCTGGTCAGTCACTGAATAGAAATTGTCACGTGATAAACATTTTGGCTGCATGCTGTGTTGGGTGTGATGAATTAAAATAATTTAAAAAAGGGGTGACCAATAAATGTTATTCTTTGATCTTTCGTTTTGGCAGTGATCACAAAAAAGTCTGAATTTTCAAAGAATAGTGATCAATTAAGTAAACATTTGTGACTAAAACCCCATTTGGAAGGAGGGAATATTTATACAAAAACGTCTATGTGTTTCTATATTTGATAATGGGTAAACATTTAAATTATCAGTCCACTAGCACCTTGGGAGATGGTCTTTACTCGTGATACACAAATGTTCTTGTTAGATGATAACCGGTTACCCGGTCACTCTGATTTATTTCACTACGTCCGTGAGCGCAAAGGCGACCAACCACAGACCTGCAGGGCCCAAATCACACACAGCAAACAAAAGTTATACTGCTCATGTGATTGATTGGATCAGTCTGTGATACACGTATACATAACCAACCAACAAAACCGACTTGAAAACTGAAGAAACCAATGTTGACAGTTTTGGTGGCATTTTTGGTTGACTATGTTTGATACTGATGGTATGCCTCGACCATTCAATGCTTGGTTCACTGCGCTGTGAGATGAAAAAAGGTCGAGAATCTCCAACCCAGTGGCTGCTTATGTTATCATCATTAACATCATCTGCTTTTTAGTATCCGTTGTTGAACATAACCTTTCTCCAAGATTCAAAAGTCCTTTTTTTTGGTGGGCGTCACAATGCCAGTACTGTAGCTGTAATCAATAGAAACCTTATAAGGCCGACGGATTTGAAAAAAGAATCATGAATATGTAAGAAAAATAAGAAAGAATCTATCTTAACACATCTACACAAGTTATAAGATTACAAGGATATATTGCAGAGAAACGAAGAAGTGTAGCATTCTAAAACCCCAGGAGCTATTATCCTTCATTCATTACGTTTTTAGTAACCATCAACCAGAACTGTCACCAAAACCTTCAACATTGGTTTTTCCAGTTTTCAAATGGAGTCTGCCTGGCTGGCTTGCAGGCCATGTCTATACGATTGTATCCATGTATACCGGCCGCTAGAAAGGTTGCTATTTCAAACTTTTACTCCTTATTGTGTCTACAAAACAGTTTTTTCTTGAAGAATTCTAACTTTTTTTAATTATCACTGCCCAACAGAAGGCAGAAAAAAGCAAATAATTCATTGATCACTCCTTTGTCAAGTTTTCAATTGATCACTCCAAACATGGTATGCTGCCAAAGGTTGCTAATCACGTGACGGTTTCAGTTAGGTGACTAATGAGATGGTTTCTTCAACTTATATTTGTTTTTTTTGTATGATAGCAACATTTTTGTTTTCATCTTCAATACCTCAAGTATCTGTCAAGTTGTATTAGACAAGCACTTCATTTTCTTGAAGGCATTACCAGAAAAAAAGTGCAATGGAAACAAAGATGAGAAGACCAGTATATTCCAGTTTTGTTCCCTAGCGACAAAACAGTTGATAGGTGTATTTGAATATTAATAGTGACATAATAATAGTGAGCTGTTTTAAATAAGGTAAAAAAAAATCTCCGTTGATCAACTATTTACATCTGATTAGTACATTTTCGTAACATCATAATATCTTCAAGATAGGCTCATCATCATCAGCCTTTTAAGGTCCGTCATTGATCTGAGAATTTAACCAAGATTCACCAAAACTTTGCCATCAGCGTTACAGAGCCAGTAATTTCTGTATTGGTCAGGCTTATCACGCCATCTTACTTTCTCAATTTTGCTCATGATTTCTGGGGATCCACGTTGTAAGTCACGATGTCCAGCAGTTGTCTACGATTCTTGTAACATTACCATTTGAGTGTTCTCGGACTGTCTTCTCTCTAATATACTGTGCTGTTTTATGATCTCTCTATTTGAGATTGAGCATGATTCTCTCCTGTGCACGTATTATGGTTACCAGTTTGAGGGTCAATCGTTCCCGCTCCATAGGTGGCTATCGGGTGGAGGCATTTGTTGTATACTCTTCTTTTTTTTTAGGACGAATAGGATTTTATTGTTTTTGGAAGGTGAACTTGCTCTACTAAATGTTTGTCAGCCTAGTATATTTCTTCACTTGATTTCTTCTTCTTTTCGTAGATTTTGAGGAGATTTGTTGTTTTAGGTAGATTTAGTAATCTACTTTCATCAGTTATAAGTTTTCGATTTTAATCGTTGCGTTTTTGTCCTGACGCTGTTAGTTGTATATGACATTTGTTTAGCCGAAGTCCATGTGGAGACCAACGTTCATGCTTTATTCATTCATTCGTCTGTGATTTCTAAGAGATCCTGAAGGTTCTCAGTAAAGAAAAGGGTGTCGTAAGCAAATCTGAGGTTAATCATGTGTTTGCCGTTTAATCTTAAAATATGAAAGTTATTTCCTTTACATGATGGACAGACCAATCAACACTCTCGGTGTAGCATATGTTAGAATTCTTTCGTTCACAAAAGAGGTTTCTCTTTCACGGAAATTGATTCCATCCGCACTTTTGTAAATCAGATTGCCATTTGCAGGGAAAAGATATTGATTTGATGGAGTTTTCATGTCAGTGCTGATCGAATCAATAGGTTAAGTGCAAAGCTGGCTCAATTTGACCTTTTCATAAACTGAGCCGAGACTTAATCTGACCTACAAGCCACATCAAAGTCGAGGCGAGACAGAATTGTCCAGTAATTGGCCGAGTAAACACATTGCTAGTCAGTTTCTAAATTGATCCGAGTTTACTTAAGAATCGAGACAAGTTACCAAAATATATTTATTGATAGCTGGCTCAATCCGTAGCGTTGATTGGACATTGATCTCTTGTTTGCTCGGAGAAGAAAATAGTATCGCAATGACTATATTTATCAGTAACAGTGTTTTGGTCCATTCCACACAATTGAATTAGGAAGTGATTGCAGGCTAATTCATCAATCATCATCCCTTGTCGCCCGCAGCCAGGCAAGTCAAAGGGTTAAGGAGAATAGGAAAAGGGGGGAGGCTTTAGCTTGCATCATTGAGCATGGTATAGAGGTAGATGTTCCTCTTAAAGTGATCAATGGGATCGCTATGGGAGGACCCCTACATGACCTTAAGCTGCTTACAAAAGCCTCTTTTCCCGGACAGTGACCTATGTTGGTATTAACCAGGTCCGACGTTGCTCAACTTCGGTGATAGTACGAGGCCCGGTGTTTCCAAAGCAATTTTCCTTCAAGTGACAATAACTTTACCGAAATAAATCTATTAATGGATGGTTTAATCTCTGACAGTGATCGACTTTTGATCCCTGGTAGTGAATGAGGAAAAAATCTTCGAAGAGATTTTCGGACGACTGAACTTTTTTTTGTTGTTTATATCCTTGTCTCTAATTTGCTCTTCTTTCCAGAGTTGGCAGAGTGGGCCATTCTTTCTCCAGGAAAAAATCGTATCGAGCATTGAAGTGGATGGAAAGACTTCCCGATTACAATATTTATTAGTACCGATGTCTTGGTTCTTTTCACACAATCGAATTAACAAGGAATTGTAGATTAATTTCTTAATTAATTTTAAAAAAAGATTATTCCTCGAAGGCATACCAGTCAGAGGATTTAGCGTGGCAGGGGTCTTCGGTTAGTTTTATTGAGCCAAGTGAAGAGATACCTCTTTGGAAGATCTAGGAGACCGCCAGGGGGGGCTCTTTATATAATCACTAGCTGCTTACAGCACGTGGTATATTCAGTGGGAGATCTAGGTACTGACCAGGCATGACGTTGCTCAACTTTGAATCCAAGGTGATCAAGTCGTAACACTGCATTTATGCCAGGAGATTAAACAAGAAGTAATGGCAAACAATCGGAGTGGACTGTATTGCGCATGTATGAACAGACACAATGTGGCTGTTGGCTCTTTTCAGAAGAAATATCAGACCGTAAATAGCATAAGGAAATCGTGACGAGGCAGCTGATTGTAAACCCGGAAGAGGACGCTGCAGCGTGTTCTGAAGGGATGCAGGGATAAAACTGTGGAATCACAAAAGAGTTTAAAGTATGAAATAGCTTTCCGTCAATAACTGAACAAAATTTGAAGTCATGTAAAAATAAGAATTTATTACATCACTGGTGTTTCCCCCGGGAGACATCTGAAATAGAGTTTTAAACTTCATCTTGAAATATCTTGATTCTGGAGTATCTAGATGTTATTAATAAACCCAGCAAAATAAGCCCCTCAAAAAGTTTTAAAAAAAAGCTTTTCTCTTTCAAGTAAAACATTTTTAGAAGGGTTGAGCGGAATATCGATGTCAAAACACATACACGCGTAAGGAAAGAGATTTGGAAAGAGGCTGGAAGAATACGAG
>OY735225.1:48371004-48426004 GCA_963457665.1 Thysanoteuthis rhombus | reverse complement strand
TATATATATATATATACATATATATGTATATATATATATATATATATATAGAGAGAGAGAGAGAGAGAGAACGGAAAGCATTAGATCAGTTCAGCTTTATAGTTAGATTTTAAATTGAAACTCTCGTCTGAACCCATAACACTTTTTTTCTTTGAACTTATTACTTTGAAACTTTCCAATAAGTCTCCATGCCACAACTGCACCAATGAACGAAAAGTAAATTTTCAGTTTCCCATTATAGTTACAATATAAACAGACCGCCCTTTAGAACTCTCATAACCTTTTCTCCCTCTGGATCTATTAAGCATATACATCAAATTTAAGCTGAATGAATTCCTTCGACCTTCAAGGTTTGTTTGCTTATTGAGATAGTTCTATCAGATATTCGAACTCCAGTAAGAATCAGCAATTTGTATTCTGAATTCTGGTTGTAATCGAAAGTTCGGTGTAATGCAAATTTAAAGAACATATTATCCAACCGTTTAATATTTTGGAAGCAAATGGACTGCCTCAGTCCTCTTCAACTATTCATCCACAGTAAGCTCGCAATCAAGACAAGGAATACTTTATTTCAAACGAACAAGCAAATTGCAACGAGTCTCAAACTGTGAAAGTTACTGATCACTTCTCAAATCATGCGATATCTATTCCTGCAATTTATTCACTCTGGTGATTTGTACCAGATTTTTGACTGTGGCATTGGCTACTCACAGCTTCGTTTCCGACACCCAACTCTTTATTTCAAGTTGAAGCTCATCAGCTATCCTCAATATGTCATTGTAAAGAGACAGTCTCTTCTGGAACTGGCACTAGTCTCTAAGCACTGATAATGTTGCATAATTGCAATGCAAGTCAGTGAGTCTAATAACATGGAAATCGTGTTTGTTCATTTTGCTTTGAGGCCCTATACAAAGAAGAAAAAACAAAGGTGATCAAACAATTTAAACAGTGCTCGAAAAAGTTTACATGGAGCCTTCAAATGATTTATAGATGGCAGTAATGAAACGCATGAAGGGTCATTTATTTTGTTGCAACCTAATATTAAGATCAAATTGTAACTTAATTGAGTTGAACTAGCGCAGTAAGAGTTCCAAAGGTGCATTTTTCAAAGGGGCTGGACTTTATAGTGTGTGGAGCAGCCTACCATAATTGCCATGTGAAATAATTTTGAATTAAATTCTTTTGTGTAACCATTATTAGTAATCAGTAATTAGCAGTAAGTAATGTCAATGCAGAATCAAGGGGGGTAATTTATAGAAAATGCAAAGAGAGCAATAGCGATATTAGTCATAAAATTCTGCATTTTCTGACCTCTTCCAAGGTGACAGGTGATGAAGTTGCCCCCAACCCCTAAAAAACACGTTGGGCCCTTTGTGCACTAGAAGAGGCTTACGTTTATATCTAATACCTGACAGAAAGCTAGCGTTTGGATACGAGCTTCAGTGGCAAGGCTATAAGAGGCAGAGTATCCTTGTGTTTTCGTTTAATGGCCGGCATAAAGCTAGCGTTCTAGAGACCTGTTACTGCAGTTGCGCTTAGAGGCAGAGCTGCATTGTGTTTTCGTTTAATGACCGGCATAAAGCTATCTTTATAGTGAAATATTTATTTTTATTAGATCTCCTAGAATCCACTGATCCAAACTCCAAACTAGACACTGTGCTGACTTATGTGTCGTCTAATGCTATATCTGGAAAATCCCAACGTCAAGCAATGGCCAGTTGTTGGATAATCGCTGATGGGGTTTGCTTACTTTTTCGTAAAAATCAACTTTAAACAAGTGTAGGTTGTTGGGGTTTAACATGATAAGTACTGACATCAGAATTTAGATTTCTTCTTTTTCCATGATTTGAGAGAAGATATTGAAATAATCCAGTCTAAAAAGGAGTTTCCTCGCGTAAAAGTTAGGAATAAATACTTTGTGTCAGGTTTTATTATATCAAGTTCCAAGTATCAAGATTTTTCTAAGACCATGGTTCCAAAGTTGACCTACTCTAGTGCACACACACACACACACACACACACACACACACACATACACACAAACCTATGGTCACACAGAGAATCATCCAAAGTAGTATAGGATAAGAACCATAAGTTTAACAATACGCCCACCATCCGTAGTGGTAAACGTACCAGAGGGAAGAGTAAGAATAAGAAGAGCGAGTAATCTTCCTTTGTCTATTGATTTTCATACTTGTAAAATATTGTGGTATCAAAATATTCTGTATTTTCAATTAAAATCGAAAATGGCAATTTTTGGCTTTTTTTGGCGGTTATACTTTTTTATGCAAACCTTTAGATATTCTATTACGATATCTTTAGCACTCAAAAAAAAAATGATCAGAATAGATGCTACACCTTTTAATGATGTCAAAGCTTCAAATAACATCAAGCCTCTTCCCTCCTCCCTATTTCTGTTATTCAGCATAACTGGGACCGACCAACCAAACAGCGTCTAACAGAGATGTGTGGATATTCAAAAACTACTCTGAATTAATCATAATTACCTGGATTCGCCAATGTAAAGGATAATGGTTATTTACATATTTGTTAATTTTTATAGCATTCTGAGATACTCCATTTTCCAGTCCTCTCCTACCTAAGGATAATTCATTTAAAAAACGTAGAATTGGAGCCAGCTTCCCCGAATAAATATCCATAGTATTTGCTCACCTTTCATAAAATTCATGATTTTCACGAATTTTTAGCCTTTTTTTATAAAAAATATGAGAATCTTGAATTTTCCTTAAAAAACCCTGGAAATCTATGCGTAAAAAATGGCAGCCGTTATTCTCGCTTGGTTCGTAAGAATTTTGCTGCTTCTAGAGTCAACTATAAAGACAGAGTCCGTTACTCGTGGAAAAAACCCGCATATGAATCAAAATCTTTTGTATACATGCATAAATTTTTGCAGAATCCATAACATCCTTTCACTGGAACCTCGGGTTTTGAAAATCATCAGTTGAAAAACGATCAAATAAATGGTGAATGTTTTGACTGAAGTTTAGAGATCTAGGCTGATTCCCAGTTCAGTGTGTACGATCTACCGAAATGTACAATGTTTTCAGTTTTGGCAGCGTGAATTCCACATTAAGCGCTAATTTTAGCAAATCAAAAAGGCAATTTACAGTAATTTCAACAAATTTTTGCTATTTCTTCGCCAGTTTAGATAAATCTAGACATTTTTAGCAGTTACAATAGCAAGCAACGTTTTGACGTATTTTGGTGGTTTTTGACGCTTTTTCGAGGCCAGGGCGCAAAAAAGTGTGAATTGGCCATTATTTTTGGCCTTAGATTTTCGTTTGAACCAACTAAAAGACAGAGGTCGACTCATAATGGCTAAAATCATCGAAACCTTTCAATTTACAGATGATTTTCTAGCTAAAAAATGTTATTTGTACCTATCTAAATATCACTTATCAAATAAAATGATCATGCACTAAGGCCCAAGAACAAATCATTTATTAAACTTATACACTCACGCCAATTTAAACTCACTAATCGTTTTATCTGATAGCCAGATTTTAAGAAGAACCATTCTCACCTTCCTCTTCCTCCTTCTCCTGCTGCTACTACCTCAACAAGTAATGCTACTGCCGCTTTCTTCAGAATCTCTTTAAAATCGGAATACGCAGATGGTGGACGTTGAACTTATGGTTCTTGTTATTTTGAAAAGAAATATTGCCAAATCAGATCGATTCCTTGCAGCCCAGTTGAACATGCATTGCAGGCCAGTACCGGTCCGCGGCCCAGTTGTTGGGGATCCCTCAATTAATACCTGAGTATGTACAATATTGATCTGGTAATTTGAATGTTTTGTATTTGTATGCATAGCAGTTCATCTGTGGACCACCGAAACTATTTGCGAATACGTCACGAAGTTTCATCAAGCATCCTTGAACACAAGAGTAGTCGGACCCCAAGATAATAATCTTAGATGTGTGTTGCTTACAAATGGAAAAGAAGTTCGGTAAATCAGGGAAGAAATTATACATACATAGAATAAATTTATACTTGCAACTGCATACATAGTCTTGAACTGAAGAGTATACCGTCACAAATACACGCCTTCTGCAGCTGAAATATCCATTCTGATACATTTACAGATAAAACCTTTTATCTTCAAATATATCTGAAAAAAAAAAGCATGAAAGTCAGACCATAAATGTGTTAGTTCTTTCCTTGCATTAAGTTGTAGCATGGATAATGTTGCCAATGTTACTGAGTAAAAAATATCGTGAGATACCTAGAAAAATCTAGATCCTCCACATATATAACTAAAATCTAGTAAATATTAATAAATTAAATGTCACTTCGATATTCAGCATTCCTTGTAGTAAAACATTACTTAATTTATTAGAATAGTCACTCATCTTATTACTATCAATCGAATATGAATGATACTTATTCTATTTAGAACCATCTAAATAACAATTTCTGATATGTAGATGTAACCTGAAATATCTAAATTGGCCACACTGATCAAGGGACGTAACTTACATTTCGTCCGTCAGTCTGTCGATCGATAATAAGATGATAGCGCTTCTGAAAAAAAGGCCAGAAAATCAGGGATAAAATTATACATACATACACAGAATAAATTTGTACCTACAAGTGCACACTTAGTCCTGGACTAAGAAGCGCATGGTGACAAAAACATGCCTAGAGCAGCTCAAGTATCCTATCTGATACCTACACAGATAAAACCTCTTATCGTCAAATATATTCAAAAAAGAAATGCAAACCTAAAAATACGTAAGTAAGATGAGTATGCCAGTACTTGATTGAATCTACATATTTCCTAGAGTAGGATTTGAAACTATATATATATATATATATATATATATATATATATATATATATATATATATATATATATATATATATATATATATATATTGTTTAGAAAGCTTTACAGCTTTATACACTGAACATTAAAAATCTTTTTCAAATATTTTTTTGTGTCACTTCAGTCACTTATTTCCCAATAATGTAACTTACGTAATTTTCTTCAGTGTTTTTACCCCTGTTTTAAATATACTATGTTATGGCACAATGTGTAAATTCCCTCTTGTTGGGATCATCAGTTTTTCACCATGTAACCGTTTCGGGGATTTTAAAAACAAAAGAATTATATTAGCATGGTACCCAAGCAGTGTTCATTACACATACATGTAAATACATATATATACATATATATATATTGTATCTAAGCACTATCCCATTCTTGTCTGTTGAACTTTTCTGCTTGAAAGTACCTTAAAGTGCTGATAAAAATGTATCCCTACCCACCATTTGAAACAAGGAATATGCCCTGAAATCCAACTATTTTTTTTAGTTTTTCTCCTGCTAGAACCATCTCCAAGGGATTCAAATATATCTAACTTATCAGCCTGTGCACGGAGACGAAACTCTGTTTTATTTTTTATTTGGCTAATGTCAACTAAGATTATCCATTAGCTCATGCCTCTTCTCTTCTGTCAACCTTTGCCTGATTCGTTTCATTTTCTCTCCTATCCTTTCCAATTTACGTGATTGGTCCATGATTTTATTTGAATAAGTTATACAAATAGGTCTGGTTAGTCACTCAATAGAAACCATCATGCGACCAACGTATTCTGGCAGCATGTCTCGTTAGAAGTGATCAACCACAATATTGGAATAAGGTTAGATCAATTAATAATTTGCTTCTGCCTCTTGTGGGATCATTGAAAAGTTTTAATTCTGAAAAATACGAGCAGGCACAAACTAGTGACTAATTTAGACTAAATTAACATTGTAAATTGATCCCCAGCTGGAAACCTATACGGGGTAGAAAAAACAAACACACTCTTTGTGTCTGCAACAATATAATGAGGAGTAAGTGTTGGAAATTTCAAATCTTTAGTTCAATTGATACGGCCTGTACGTGTGGTTCATTCATATGCACATAGCAAGAACAACTTGAAAACTGAAGAAACCAATTGTTTGTTTCTAACATAGATTAATTTCACATGCAGAGATTTTCTGACCGCCACAACAAACTACCTTACTTTCTTTTCTTCTCTGTCATCCTCTTCATACATTTTTATTAAATTACCTTTCATTTTTCTTCTCTGTCTCTCTATTCCTACCCTCTCAGTAAACTACTCAACTTTGTTCCCCCTTCTTTCTTCCTACCATTTCACTGGACAAATTAACCTCTTCCATTCTCTCTTTCCTTCTCTCTCTCTCTCTCTTTTCCTGACGCTTGTGATTAATATCTTTTTTAATAAAATGAGTAATGTTTCAATTCATATAGTCTATCTTGATAAATAATAGTTTTGATTAAATAAGTAATATCTCCATTACTTTAATTTATAATAATAGAAAAAATAAATAAAAATATTCTAGATCACTAAATCGAATCTTAGCCTTGATTTTTTACAAGCTTGTAATTCTTAATATCTGCTTGAATTTTTTAAAAGAGGGAAAATCATTGTGTAAATTTTTTTCCCGATTTTTGTTCTCATTTTGGTTCCTTTTTCGGCATCGATGATGCAAAGATACACCCATTCATCACTTGAAGACAGCCGTCGGGTGCATCGGTCGAAACGTTGTGTTCAAAAAGCGAACTAAGATGAAGACAAAAGTTGTGCAAAGAACTTCATATAATTGTAATCCTTAACGTAACAAGAAATGAATGCTTCTGTCGTCTGCTTTATTCCCATTTCTGCCTTCTCTCGTGATTGGTCAGTTTTTTGATGAATCGACCAATTACAGCGTAATGTACGGAGATCGTGACAAACATATTAATAGTTCAGATTATTCTTATTTTTTATCATCGAAAAAATGCCTGGACGTTTTGATAAGCGGCCTTAATTTTCCAGCTTGATTCATCAATGATAATTTATGGCTTTTTTTTTATTTTCCTTAAATATTGATTTTACTAAAGGCAATAATGGGACCCGTTAAAGAACCAGCTCCGAAAATTCAAATAATTAATTGATCCTCGCACCATTCGTCGTCTTCGGATTTAGTCAGCCGATTCTTATCGCGTTTTATCTCAGACAAGTCTCTCGTTCTTCAAAAAGAAAATCGGAATTTAGTGCCACAAACGAAAGACCATTAGTCTTGTGAACATCATTTAAATATCTCAGGCATTAATTTCAAATACATCATCGCACCTTTGAAAATACTTTCCCTATGCAAATCAGAATATAATGGATAGAATTTAATCGGGGCCGGGTTAAGTAAGTGTAGGGCCTGTGGCCTCTATTATCATTTTTGAAGAAAAAATCACATGACATTAGAACATAATCTTTTTACTTGCTCTGTAGAGAAGAAAAAAATAATTCCCATGTGTGATACATCAAGATGATTGGAGAAATATGTCTGCTATTGTTTTTGTTTTGATCTTTGTACAGTGGCTATGACTTCATTTTCAAATACATCTTTATGTATGCGTCGTATATGCACAGGTTACAGATGATGAACTTCCATTGATTACTGATTGGAAATATTAACCCCGAATGAAAGTGATAATTGTCTAAACTTGTTCAGCTTAAACATCCTGTCGTTTATAAAAGTTGGCAGTATAGCACTATACAATGGTTCAGAATCAGTGAATTGATTTTGATAGCGTGGGTCTCTTGGGATTTCGGAATCAGTAGCACACGTTACTTTCCCTGTATAGCAACAGAGGTAGAATGTTTGCCTCTGATTCGGTATGCTGAGGTTCAACCCAGTGTGGAGTCTTATCAAAGACTTTCAAAATGGTACTCATTGCCCTCTGCAGAGCATCCATCTCCAACACTAGGATTGAGTAACTTCTCTTCCAAGGCTAACAATTGATGTAAAATCAAATGGATAAAACTGGTTCTTATTAAAAAAAAAAAAACTGTCAAGCCTGGTCATTACTTAGATGGGTAAGCATTTGGTAATACCAGGTGTCATTAAGTGAACGATGCTTCGACAGGCCTGGCAAGCCGGAAGTAATTCTAACTAACGATTGCTCGTGTGTACATTTCTCGGATGGGGCAGATTATTCTTATGTTTCATAATTCACTTTGTCTACTGAGTACCTAATTCTTCATTCTTATCAACATCCTGTGCTTTCATTTGTCGTCTGTGGTGGTCTATTTCCATAGGTTCATCGGAATTCATCCTTTTTGCCTGGGAGAGGATGGAAAATCCCATTCGCTCTATCTGAACCACTTCAGTTTATGTAGTGGGGCAGCTAACTGCAAATCAGGGCCAAGTTGTTCACCTTGGATTACAAGCATCAAATTTTGTACAGCAATTCAATAATGGTTAATAAATATAGGAATAACGTTAACCACATGAAAATCAATCCATAGAGCCGTAGGTCAGGTTGCTCTTATCAAATGCATTAGTCATACAACTGTTCCAGGAACTATTGAAGATAGAAACGTTCAGTTTTTACTATTCGTTAGTATTCATGTAGGTCTTTAAAAACAACAACAACAAAAAACAAAAAACGATCCGTTTCAGCGTGACTCGACTCAGCCTGTTTATCATACATTTAAAGCTCACTAAGTTGGAAACCAATGAAGATTGGAAAACGGGGGTTTCAACGAATTGCGCATAGGGATCCATCGAGGGTTACTTGAAATGAGAACAGCATTAGCTATTTGAAAATCAACCCGTTGAACCTTGGGCAATGTTGCTCTTATCAAATAGAACTGCTGCGCATCTCAAAACCTATTGGAGACGGAAGAATACAGTTCTCATCATTCGATAACATTCACAATATATGTATATATCTTCCATAGGAATAGAGCGCTCTGGTGGATGAGGAGTTTTCTACGTAAATGAATATCTTACTTTAAAATTCAACATTGCTGACCACCAAGTTCCGTAGTTCAGAAGTAGTATATTGGCCTCCGGGTCCGATGTGAGGGGTTCGATTCAGCCTCGCAGTACTGGATGGGGTAAAAGTCTATAGCCACACTAAAGAGATGTAATACATCGAAACAGCTGTCTGTAGATGAGACAACAATTAATGCTCCTCTATTATATATGTAAAATAAAGCTGTTTGTATTCTGAATTTTGCTATTGTGTTTTACTACTGTATGAGCAAAGATTACCTCATTTCAGTGTATTTCAGGATAAGATGAAGATTTTTTGAACATGTGTTCGCTAAATAGTGTGACATACACAGGGGCTTTTCAGGCTTAATCTTGTATAAGGCTATGGAGCTTTTTTAACGGCCCCTAATTCTGTCTACATATCATACGTTCATAAAACCACCTGCTGACCTAACTTGAGTCTTTTTCAGTACAGGTATACAGAGCATATATGAACATAGCTCTCAATAACAGATATATGATGAGCAAATCTCGTAATTCGCACCATCAGGCAATATTGATCAAACAATTCATGTATCTAATAAAACCTATAAGTTTAAGCCGTTAGTGAACTAAGTTCATATTTGTGTGTGTGTGTGTGTGTGTGTGTGTGTGTGTGTGTTAGAGTATCTTTGTCTACTTGCATGCTCGTGTGTATATCTTGAATTGTATGTATGTCAAAAATAATGTTATATAGAGCATTCTACATTTTCGCTGTAAGTTTGAAACAATGACTAATGGACTTAATCCATTTGGCAGGGGTCCGTTAACTCAGATGACTAACGTAGAGCAGACTTCTGAATTTAGCAGTTGACTCATGCAATTTGGAGGAGAAACCCGCTTTTGCTAGCCACCTACAAGATAATCAACCAAATTTTCGGTACTTGGTGTTGACAATGTAATTGTTCACTTTTAAGCTAATCCAACCTTTCAAAGAAGCAAATTTTGGTCTCTATTGTAAAGCTCTCACAGAGCCAATACATAATTGCTTCGCCAACAACAATGTGATTTATTCTCGTTGGCTTTCTATATACCTGAGATAAATCAACACCTACATGTGGCACAAGGGTTCTCAGCGGGAGATTTTGTTATCCACAAATCAAACAAACTGTTCTCAGCTAGGGTAATAGACCAAGGCTATGAACCGACAAATGCTGTTATAAGGGGGAGATAGTGGAGCCATCGGATCTACTTAAGATCCATCAGCACTCAAAAGATGGATAGTTGCTGGGCCTGAAGTGATCCAGCTTGTTCAGGGTTGCAAGAAATCATTAGATACCGAAGATAAAGCTCAGCATAGTGAACATCATTATCAGATACAGAAAGCTCAAAAGGTATTCGCTGAGAGAGTGAAAGAGGTGAGCACTTTTATACAGGAATTAGGTAATCTTTTTCCGGAAGGGTCACTCCTGACACGAAGGGCATTGCATATCCTGACGGTGCTCACAATATGAGAATGGTGGACGCCATTCATTCACGGATACACTAGTTCATGAGGTCCAATACACACTTTAACCAATAAAAAAAAAAAGTTATTGTTTCAAAAGAAATGCACATTGAAGCAGTTTGACACAAAACTTCTTCTTCTTCCAACCCTTCATCTCTTCAAAAAATGGAGAATGATTAAATAGAATTCTTTCAGCATGGAAATAAGCCATCCCCTATCCCTCTGAGTGAAAATAGATAGCTTCATATATCTAAAATTCAATTGGTTGCAATCCTTGGAACCAAAGTGATAAGGCCAGATCTTGAATCAGTGGTAGATGTCATTGTCATTGATAGTCCAGCATTGGTGAATGTGTTGGGACCACAAACATTAAGAACTTCCAGTCTATACCATGCAAGAAGTTTTCACCGCTGCGAAGGCCGATGTTGTAAAGTGTCAAGCGCTCAGATATCGTATTTGATGCTTACATTTCATCTAGTCTGAAGGCTGAGGCAAGAGCAAAGCAGAGCAGTGAATGAAAAGAAGGCTGACATCATCGTCATCATCATCATAACTAGCAGTAGCGGCAACCTGTTAGCGTCTGTAGTGGGATAGAGAACTTCCTTACAAATTCACTAGACCTCTCTACCATGGGTACTGCGAAGCCAGTGCTTTCTGAATCTATTTAGCTCGCCACAACATCTTACTTTCTGTCGGCCAAAGCTTCGCACCTGATCATTGGGAATCCATGTTGTAAGTCTTGATGTCCAGTGTTTATCTGCCTTTCTTGCAACGTGTCCATCCCATTGCCATTAGAGTTTTCTAACAGTTTCTATGATATCCTGGGCTCTTTTAACTAACACACCGTGTCGTCTCATGATCTCTCAATGTGAGGTTGACCATAATTATCTCATATGCACGTTGCGTTGTTCTCAGTTTGAGGGTCAATCTTATGGTAAGGTTACATGTTTCAGCTCCATAGGTGACTAATCGGTAGGATACATTGGTTGTATACCCTTACTTTTTAGGACTAGTGGAATGTTCTTGCTCTACCGAAAGCTTGCCAACCTAGTGTGATTCTTCCCTTGATTCCACCTCCTTTGACGATTTCATGGTGACTCGCTGTCCAAGGTATTTTATTACTTCACCAAAACATCCGATGATTGGTACAACTTTCTGCGAGACAACACCGATAAAACAGAACAATTTCATTTTGTAGGAGATGGTTAATATCCGAATGACAAATACGATAGTTTGCATACATCTACCAATCATTGATGACACTTTGGGAAAGTATGCGGACACCATGTATTGACAGATCCAGTAATGCTTCATGAGTTAACAAGGAACCACTGAATGTGTTTTGAAACAACGAAAATATGACTATTTCATTAACTCAAGACACCCTCCTTGACTATCTAAAACGTGCTGCTTTCCAGGCAGGATTCGTAGGGAGTCTGACAACTTTTTCCATACTTAATTATCAAGTATAATACGAGACAGAAGAAACATGAGATATCTTGAACCTTCTAGTGATAATGAATAAATTTATTTTACAAACATAGATGTAAAAAAAAACAATTGCCTTTTTTCAAAATATAGGAATTGATCCCACAACTACTAATTTTGAATAGTTTGTTTTGATAAGATGCTGATAATCACATCCAGGAGCCATAATTTGGTGTCCACCAAAAAAGTGGTGGCCATGTTAGACTTTCAAGTGGCTAACATTATTTTCTTAATAAGCTGTTTATAGGTGAACCATATGCAGAATCTCATGCTTGTACAGCCATCTAAAAGAGTTTGCAATTATATCCCACTAATTAGGATTCTATCTAATTAACAGTCGCTGAAATGAAATATTTTGCATCACACCCCAGAAAGCATTCGCTAACCGTTCGTCTGTTCTAGGGCTTCTAATTTCACCTGGAAGGGTTCTTTCATACAGGGAAATCGCTCAACTTTGCCCATCCTTTAACCGTCATGCTAATTTATATTTGATAGCACACCTCCATTGGGTTCGTGACTTCTTTATAGCTACTATCAAATAACCCCTGAAACTCGTTCCAGGTTGCACCTGGCACTGACTCAATTTTTTTAGAAGTCCCCAGCTTTTCCCGGTGCTAATTGATTTGCTACCTATGCCTTTCTTCCTCTCATAATCCTGCGGCCATGAAATATTTCTCTACATCTCCATGATAGTTCTATTTCCCCTGTCAAATCTTTTGATATTTGCAAGAGACACGCCTTCAATGCTGGAGTCTCTAAACCCATCACCTAATGATTGCATATCATTATTCAGATTCACCATCATGTTGTTGAAAACATTAGGATCCATCGAAATAAAATAGAAAAAAAGACGTATGTGAGAAAAAAAAATGATTGAACCTACCTGTGTTGCTTTTTTGTCTTGCTCTGTTTAGGTTGAGACCTGCTGTCACTTATTCCTCAAAACTTCTTTATCTAGTAGCATCGGTTTGGTTGGACCATCACGCTGTTTTGTGAAGTATATTCAAGGTTCAAACCTTTTGAAACTGGTCGCGATCACCAATTTGGCTTCTTGTTGAATGGAAAGAAAGTAATGCAGTAGTTAAGAGGTCAGGCGCATGATTTGTGTGTCCACAGAGATGGAGTTTGCTGAGACGAAAAGAAGAAATATGCAAAAATTATAAAATGTTAGCGTCTTCGTTTATTTATTCTTTTTATCGTTGGATATACCACTAGGGGGTGCCACAGCTTACGAGAGATGACAGAAAATGCAACATATCAAATGCAAGGTACGAGGCGATAACTCTGATAATTTCCAGTTGGAGGGATAGAGAGAGTAGATGGATGACCCCAGCTCACAGTTTGCCCACAGGAAGTGAACACTTTTATGGGGAGGCCTATTGATCGAGATCTATATAACCAAGTCGTGTGGCTAAAAAAAAAGGTACTATCCGTCGTAATTAAGACTGGAAATAAATACTTTCTGGTCCAGGTGACACTGAGCCGCTTGAGGACAATCGTTTCGTCTAAAAGATTCCTGGTCAGTCAGAACGCTCATCGTTATTTTATGGAGAAGTCTTCAGTGATCAACCTGGTCCTACGCAGCTTTGTTCTCAAGTCTCCTTGTACACATACGTGTTTTTGAGCACTAACCCTGCGATACCCTCGCTGAGAGTAAAGTGGAGAACGATGATACATTTACATAATAACCTTTGGAAAACTTAACTTATGCTACCCAAGATGTCACGGGCAAAGTCTATTACAAACATATCATAACTTTCATCGTGTTTAGTGATATATATATATATATATATATATATATATATATATATATATATATATATGTCTGGCTGGTCACTCAATATAAACTGTCATACAATCGATGCCATTTCAAAGCAGGCCTGGTTGAGGGAAATCAATTTGAAAAAATGGAAGATAGAGGGATTAAGTTAACTTACTTTTATTGCCATTTGTTCGGGCACTGAAGACTAAAAGATTCTGAATTTTCAAAGAAAAAACAAGCAGGCTCAAACTAAGGCACCAATTTAGTATAAACCTACATCAAAGATCGAAGAGGTACGGGACAAAAAAACATTTCTTGAAGAGTTCCTGAGACGAAAACGTTGACATTTACAACCCTCTTGCTTCATTGTTGTGGTCATGTACGCATGGTATATACGTAGCCGGTCAGCTGAACCAACCTGACAACTGAAAGAACCTTTGTTGACTGTTTTAGTGACACTTTTGGATCTCAATTACAAATGTATTGTGACACAGCACATTTTGGCGATGGAGGTTAAACAAAACAGTAATCTTGCATTGTATTGTAATGCTGGATTTGTACCGAAAATCAGGATGAAAGGGATTTTCAAAGGTCAGGAATTAATGCAATTTTTACTGACAGAATAGGGCTACAGGTGTGGTTATTAACTCGATAGAAACTTTCATGTGATTAACGTCTTTTTGCAGCATTCTGGGTTTTGGGTGTTCAATTCATAAAATTGGTGATCGATTAGTAGAATTGGTGATTAATTGAAACATTGAAGGAAGTGATCAATGAATAGGTTACTTTTATCGCCTTTTGTTGGGCAGTAATCTGTAAAATGTCTGAATTATCAAAAAAAAGTTTGTACAAACATGAGACCAATTCAACATGAACTTACATCGCAAATTGGACCACAATTAAGCACCTTACGCTGGGAGGAAATTAAAAAACGCCAAAAATGCGTTTATTGTTGATATAAAAAGAAGTAAATGTACATATTTTTAGCGCTATTGGTATGCCCTGTACGCGTGATAATTATATAAATAACCAGCCAGACCCACTCAAAACTTGAGAGAAACCGATGTTGATATTTTTGGTTGACAGTTTATAATCATATATATAATGCAAGTACATTGAGTATAATTTTACTATAGAATCATTGAAAATAAGCAAAAGGGGATACTCAATGGTCAGGAATTATGACAAGCGTTATTGGCAGAACAGGGCGAACGTATCAATATTTTGAATTCATTGCTAATGGTTTCTCTCTTGATCTGTAACAAGTGTCCATCAGATGTTACTGGTGTGAATGCTGAACAAGTACAGGATAATATTCTAGAGCAATTGCTCTAAAAAATTGTTACCCTTAAATCCCTGAATGATCTCTGAACATATGAGCGGACACCAAAAGAATTTTCACGTTGATTAGATGATTATAGTAAAAACAGGTTTGGTTAGTCACTCAATAGAAACCTACAGTCACATGACCAAAGCCATTTGGCAGCATGACGTGTTAGGAATGATCAATAAATGTTACTTTCTTGCCTTTTGTTGGTTCAAAGAGAAGTTCGAATTTTTGAAAAAAACAAAATAAGCAGAAACAAAACAGTGACTGATCTTACATAAACTCACGTTACAAATTGAAACCCCACACTCAACCCTACTTGGGGGTGGGGATTTGAATAAAAAGCTTAACGTTTTTTTAGACATAAAACAGAGAGTAAATGTTGAAAATTTCAGCCCACTAGCTCCGTTGGTGCAGACTGTAGATGTGATACATACATGAATGGTGGATTGTGTGTGTATCATGCAGAAACTTATCTACAATAATCTTCTCCCGTTACACGGTTTATATATCACTCAACGTAAATTGAATAATAGATTTAAGAAAACAGGGCTGCTGCAAGTATCGAACCTGCCACCGATAGATAGCCGCTTCCACGTAGCAGCGCACTTACCATTGTGCTGAACAGCTCACCGATAAGTCAATGGCCGAATAACTGCATTCATACCCAATTCTCATCTTGTTTATTCTCGGCTTTCTTTCGTCTCATCCAATGCGACAGTTTTGTATTTGAGGAATGGACATTTTAGTCCGACGGAATGAATTATTAATTACGTAATATTATATAGACACTTATTTGAAATGATCTCCTGCCGTTACACGGTTAATATACCACTCAATTCAGACAACGTAAATGATAATAAATAAACAATTAAAGAAACTGGGGTTACTGCCACCGATAGGGTAGCCGCTTCAACGTGGCGATGCTCTCACCATTGAGCTAAACAGTATAGCAGCCCAGTATATCTATGAATTTTTGAGGTGAGGTATTACTATTATTTCTATTGATATTCGAACCATCCTCATCTCATAGTATAGTGGTTGCAGCATCAGACAAAATTACTGTAATCTGATGGTTCTAGGTTCAATCCTAGTGTGAGACAATATAATAATAATACTAATGCTAAGAGGGGAGTGCAGTCAATATACCCCCGTCGGATAAATAAAGGGTTCGGTTCGTTACTTCCCCACACCTACCAGATGATACCTGATGAAGGACGTAAAGTGCAACGGCCGAAACATTGTATGAAAAACAACCAAGATGAGGATGGTCCGAATAGAAATAGTACAGTAGCCCCTTTAATTGTTTATTCCATATATGTACTTTTCTTAAATACATACATGAATGCAAACATACATGGCCAGTCAGCAGAACTAACTTAGAAATGACGAAACCTATTTTGTCAGTTTTAGTGATAGTTCTAATTGATTGTTTATTCCGAAAAATCTCTCCATTCTGAATGAGGGAAATAAATGATATTCTCATATCTGATTTTCATATCTGCCTCAGCATTCAGTCTATCACAATGATTGGTTTCAGACTTTTAGATTGGTCTGTCGGTCTGTCAAACAATGGAAATAGGAAAGAAGACATGTGATATCATTAAAGGAGTGACATCATTACGAAACCAACTATGATAACTTAGCATGGGATTTCTGCTATGAATGACAGTGCTATAATGTTTGTTTGTTTTTAGCAAACCCTTCCAAGTAAATTGTTGAATTCTTCTATCTGCCTCAGCTTTCAATCTGTTACGATTATCAGTTTTCCAATGTGTCTACACATCTCGATAAAACTATTTGGTCGCTCATGTCGTCTCGATTATGTCAAACAATTGAAATATGAAGCCATAATTATGACATTAGATGTATATACTTGGCATTTTTGTATTTAAAAAAAGCCCCAAATGACCAAAAAAAAGAAAACCCAGAATGCCCATTTACGATTTCTGAGTGTTTCCAATCCCCCGAGTAACCCTGTGTGATATTTTGGTTGTAACCGACAGTACTACAATATTTGTTTGTTTTTACAAATCTCTTCGAAGTCTGGTTCAATAGTAGACAGTATGATCCTTGTATCTGCCTCAGTATTCAGTCTATAACAATGATTAGTGCTTATTGTTCTGTATACAGAAAATCCTATTTCACATCAATACTTGGTTGATATGGGAGAAAGTACTTTATTTAAATTTCAAATAGTAACCTCTGGAAATTTTGAGCTTGGCTCACGGACTCTAGTTATAATACATTTGTGGGCCCCCAGGGATCCGTTGACTCCTTCTTGGGATCGGCTGTTTTATTTTTTTAATTATTATTACAGGATTTCTTGTTACAGAATCAGAAACCACAGTCATCTTTCCGCAAAACATTACCCAGTGACTTATCTTTTGAGTCATCCAATAAGAAGATCGATGGAGAAACTAATTCCCTTGTAAAATTACTTTTAATAATCTCGTTTTGGCAGCTGCCACATTTACGCTTCCTACCGTGAGAAGCGAACTTGAGATTAATCGCCCAATCGTCAAGGCTCGTACTGTGAAAGGGGCGCCCTCACTTAATGAGTCACTTCCCCTTTTCTCGAGCGGTGATCACTAGGAAGTCCGTATTTAAAGAAGAATTAAGTCTGAATCCTGCTTGAAACAAACTAAAGTACTGATTCTGGAAAAACTTTTATTGCACATTGAATCCATTTAGGGGTTGAATCTTTAAAAAAACCCAACTTATTCCTAAACATAATAAGGAGAAAATATTTTAATATTCAGCCCACTTGCTCTATTATGCGCGATACATTAATACATATATACATACGCCGAACAATTTGATCCAATACCCAACGGGATTATTCGAGTGGAAAATCTTAAATTTTTCTATGATAATCAACACATGAGCCTTCCAAAAGCATTATATTCAGAATTTCAGATGAGCATTATTATTTGATGTAGGAGGAAAGTTGAATTTATGGAATGGGACCGTGGCTGGTTGTGAGAGACCTGATTTTTGGAAAGAAATGGAGATCAATGAATGATTTACTTCTCACCACTCTTTGTGGCCACAAAAATATCCGAATTGAAAAACTAAAAGCAGGAATGTAGCCGGGCACGAACTAGGGACCAATTTATCACATTGTAAATATTGGGTGGATCGAAATGTTTTTTCTTGACATAATCAAACTACAAATGAAAAAATGACCGAATAAACCTATGTTGAGAGTTTTTAGTGACAGTTTCGAGAAGAATAGAATTTCAGATGACCTCTCTCATTAAATATAAGAAAGAAGTTGCACCCAACTTATTTGACACTGGTGGAATGTTATAGACCATTTGAGAGAAAATAGGAAAGAGTATTTGCATCCAACAATCCAAGTTACAGACTGGAGCAAAATTGAATAGAATCGGAAGCGCTGGTAACAACATTCAATCGGACTCCTTATTCGAACATCTGGAGTGCAACCATTACGGTTTCCTCTACCTCCAGAAAGAACGGTCCAAAAAAATTTACCAGACCTGTGTGTCATAGGCGTTGCAGAGCTAGTAATTTCTGAACTTGTCTAGTTTGTCACACCATCTTATTTCTGCCAGCCTCTATTTCACTTATGATCACTGGGGATCTACGTGGTGGGTTGTGATGTCCAGTGTTTGTTTGACATTCTTGCTACATGACCAGTCCCTTGCTATTTTCTTATGTTTTTTGATGATTTTTTGTCTCTTGTTTGCGCTCTTAAATAATGTGCTGTTTTTCTACCATTCCTTGCAATGTTGAGTAAGATTCTCTCAGTTGCATAGTTCGCAGTCTGAGGCCTGTCTTCTTGCTCAGGTTCCATGTTTCAACTTCATTGGCGACAATTGGGAGAATACCTTGGTTGTAGACTCTTTTATTTAGAACTGGAGAACTTGCAAGCCGCTTCGAGTGAAGTCTCGCTGTTAAAATTTGGCCATACGCCAAAGTTGGTAGGATATTATTGCGTTCGTTTCGACGTGGATATTGTTATTCTTGTTTGTAGTTGTGGTTGCTGGAAACATACAATTATGTTTAGCCATTGAAATGATGATGACAGTTGCGCTAGGGTTGTCAGTGTATATGCGATGTCGGTGGGGTCTGCAAGGCAGATTTGAAGCAGTGCACAATTCTATACGTGTGTTTCCTAGGCGTAACATCGGAAAATAGTTGTTGCCTCTGTGAAAGCTGTTAGCAAGTTCATTTCACGGTGTGTTGGGTTTGTAGGATTAGTTTTCGGATCGATACTTCGGTCGGATGGTCCGGAAGATAGGGTGCCGGGTGTTTAAGGTTGAGTAGGTTTGAGTAGAGTGATGGAAGGGGCTTTTGTTTTTCAATCTATGGGTAAGGTAGGTGAGGGTGCATAACCACGGCCGACCAATTCGGCAGACATTTTCTTATAGAGTAACTTGTTCTGTTTCAGCGAACCTGCGACAGGTTTAGAAGTACATCTATTGATATTTTTAACTTTCCCCTTATTCCACCCATGACGACTGTGCTTGCACTAACTTCTGCCATGTCTCTTTGACATATTTTGCTATCTCATCCTTCCATGTTATGTTTGGTTTCCTCCCACTGCATTTGATAACCCTTGGGCACTAAATGCATTATCTGCTGTCGTACCTTCTTTGGTAGATTGATGACGCGTATGATATCTCCCACTTTGGTCTGCCTTCAACCCCATATTGATTTCCTTCTATCTTTTGAAGATTATCCCAGTATTACTCTTTCCATTGCTCTTTTTTCCAGCGATTGTATCTGAACCCGTTACATACACCCTGGTACTACCGCTCATCTATCAGTACCTTAGATAGCTTCAGTAATTTGTGCACAAACTTAACATTTATGTCGGTAATGTAAAATTGACATTTAAACATCAAAAGTAGTATTTAAATATTTTTATCTATAAAACAATGAATCGTTGAGTCCACTGCCAGAATGAGACTTCGGTCCTGTTTTTCAATAATGGATTTTATTGTTCACTTACCAAAAATAGATAAAGGAAGCAACAAATCTTTGTATGCAACGTCATATTCTCTATGAAGTTGGCAGGCCGGATAAAATGAAGCCGCGGATTCTGACTAATCATTCTGTCATATTGTTCGTTCATTGGCCGCTGCTCTGATGACTCAGCGCCTATGACTGACCAATCATAGCGTGACACACCAATTCCTAGACCCAAAGTAGTTTTCAAATGGGAGCCACCAACCAATTTTTACATCCTAGTGGTGATTTCGCCACACGAATACCAAAAATTGATTTATGTGGTTAAAAGCATCAAATCCCCGTTGTTGGAAATTTTAGTGTTAACAGTCAAGAAGAAATAGGTTTTAATCTGGAAAAAATTGAGACCATACTAAACTTTGCACTATGTACAGGGTTGGTAGCTTACTATAGCATATACAAAATCCAGAAAATTACTTGAATAAAATCTGACACCCCAGTCTCCTGTACTTCCAACTAACTCAACTTAAGACGACTAACATACTATCGTAACCATCTTTAGGTATGGGATCGCTGAAAATATTTCCTCATACAAATTATTGGTAATCGCTTTTTCTCTTTGAGCCATTCTGGTTTATGACTCACTGTACTTACGAATATACTGGACTATTGACTGATTTAGTTATTTACTCTGCACTTGAGTATAGATGTGAATCAAGAAAACATTTTTAGCGATATATTGATTTTGAAGAGTGATGAAATGAAAAGAAATTACCATGTATTCTATGTTATTTTTTATTCCCGAAGAACCTAAAATTATATATATATATATATATATATATATATATATATATATATATATATATATATATATATATATATATATATATATATATATTCACAGTTTTGTTGTTACTGATCACGCTATTGCGATCAATAGGACAAATTCATATCTATTTCTGTCTCTCATCTCTCTGTCTCTGTCTGTCTGTCTCTCTGTCTCTCTCTCTGTCTCTCTCTCTCTCTATATATATATATATATATATATATACTCTGCTTTCTTATTTATCCAAAGACAGCCAAATATTTGGAACTTAATGACAAATCGCTCTTCGTTTGACCAACCGCTTTGGCTGGAAGCTGTTGAGATCACATGATGAAAAAATCCAGTACATCGGTTAGGAGCCTTTAATACGATGATCACTTTTTCAGTTCATCTACACTGACTGAATACCCAGCGTATCGGACTGGACGAATCAGTGTCGAAAACAGAATTATTACAATAGATGGATTGATTGATGAAAATCAAATAGTGTTTGATTTAATTTATTTTCTGGAAGTGATATTTGCAAGTCAATTTTTTTACGATCTGAAAAAGTTGGAGAAACTAAGCAGTCACTCATTTTCTTATTTTCGGCCTCTCTCCAACAACGGTACCGAAATACCCGCAGTTGAATATAAGATAACGCATACCCAATCCACAGCTGATATTTCCAACTCACTCTCCCCGCTGATGAACAATCCAACATATTTTGATGACTGAATGATGATGGCATGAATTTGCATAAAACCTATGAATAGAAACCATCAAACAAAGCTGTCACAAAACCTATCAATAAAGGTTTGTCCCTGTTTTCAAGATTGCTTGCTGACAAGCTGGTTGTCTCTAAATGGATCTCTCATACAAGCCGCATCAATGGAGCTAGAAGGCTGAAATTTCCAACATTTACACTCCGTATTATGTCTAAGAAGGAAATTTTGTGTCTAATCAAAAATACCCACTGAACAGGGCGATCAATTAGCTATGTAAGTTTATGCTAAATTGGTCCCTTAATTTGCGTCCGTGGTGGTTAGTGATCATTGCCAAACAAAACGGGAGAAAAGTGACTAATTTCTTGATCGCAAACTTTTTAATTGATCACCCCCAGCAACGCAAGCTGCCAAAAAAAGTTGGCAATGTTAACGTTTCTACTGAGTGGCTAACAATACCTGCATTTCAATGATTCGATAATGATGCTATGAATTCATAAAAATAAATGATTTTGTCAAAACATGATGGAAACTTTTGCATCAGGCAGATTTGTTGGAAAGCACAATTTAGCTTAGAGGCAGCATAAGGCCAGAGGAAGACAAGAAAAATACTGAGGACTGAAGAATGATGCTATTAATTTATATGAATAACATATTTTGCAGAAAAATGCTGGAAGCTTTAGCACCAACCTAATAATAACAGGTTAGTACTTACAAAAGGAATTGTTGTTTATTCAATACGCCGTAGGTATCAATTTACATCATGCAGCCTTTACCAGAGACGTGATAACCCAACCACACACATATCTATCTATCTATCTATCTATCTAATCATAATTATTATAATATTTTCCATCTGTATATATCTATCTATCGAATCAAGTTTCTTCAGAAATATCTATCCATTCATGCTTGTTCAAACATATCTATATATTTGCCTGTCGGTATCTATCTATCTATCTATCTATCTATCTATCTATCTATCTATCTATCCTTATCCGACAGTTCCCAGATCTACAGAATCAATTGAGTAACCCAAATGTGCATTGGCACCCACTCAGTGGGTAGCTTATTGCGTATGTGTGTACAGACATTCGTAGGGTAAGTCAATCAGAAGTGGGGGCCATTGACTGAGCTTGGGTACTGCGTGACCGTTGGATCCAAAAAGGCTGAACCTGTATATCTTCATATTAATTGATTTGTGTACAAATACATATATACATTCAAAAGTATATATATATATATATATATATATATATATATATATATATATGTATACTTTTGAATGTATATATATATATATATATATATATATATATATATTTTCTCTTTGTTGTCAATGGCCACCAAATTTTCTGCAGTTGCGAATGGGACCCGGGACATACATCACTTTGACAGTTTGATTTCTGAAGATTAAAAATGATAATAGCGTGTAGTCTGCTTTTGCACTGATTTCAATGTATTCATCCGTTAATTAAGTACTATAAGTCTGATCCGGTGTATCTGTAAGGGGCCTCCGAATAGCAGAAAAGTTATATTGTAATCAGGGGCGGTTTTTCAGCCAGTGTAAGTTCGTATTTAGCAGTTCGGGAAATAATGACTGATTTCAAATGAGTATCTGGTTTTTCGTTGAATTCATGCGTGAACAACTTCTTTATTCACCTTGGATTGCCTGATATCATTACATTGCCAACATCAAGTTTCTGTCACATTTCAATTCAAGATGGACGTCTTCTGTCGTCTAGATCTTCGAGACTCAAATCTTCTCTAGAGAATTTTAAAGCTGCATTGAACGATCGGAAATGCTTACATTCCATATTAATATAGGAAGAATATTGAGATTTATTGTGACCAGTTTTATAATTATGCAAGGTTATTATACAAAATACCTCATTCATTTAACGGTGTACATATCCATTTTTTCTCAGTAAGACATCTGTTTGTTCTCAAAATATCTCTGGAACGTGATGAATAAATTTCAAATGGGATTTTCTGTAGAGTTAAGCAATGGGATAAGGAAACGTTGGTTGAAATTGAGGGAAGGTCCGAAAATCTTCATCTGATTGTGATATATATATATATATATATATATATATATATATATATATATATATATGTATATATATATATATATTATTGTGTCATCCACAGACAACTATCTCGTTGTATTACAACTCTTCAGTGTGGCTATAGACAATCCATAATCCCATCAAGTTCCACGAGGCAGGATTGAAACCTTCGCTTCTTATATATATATATATATATATATATATATATATATATATATATATATATATATATATATATATATATATATATATATAGAGAGAGAGAGAGAGAGAGAGAGAGAGAGAGATAACATTTATGTAAACGCTCATAACTGACCACAAGATATATCCGGAATTTTTTTTATGGATTCGAATGAAATCTTGTGGAGGGGGGATTAGCAATAGCTTATTAAATGAATGATTGACCTTAAGGGCTAATCCATACATGATTATTTCCCCTACATCAAATCATGCTTGGCTTTGTCAGCGAAGGTTGTGAGCAACCTGCGGATTTATGAACACTTTCTTTTAACTCTGGGCATATATTGTTCGTGTTTAACCCCTCGTTCTGCTTTGATCTGATGCCCCGCTACTTGGGTCACTGTGAATGGTTTAGGGTCGTACGATGGTTTCTATTGAATTTTGAATTTTATTGCTTTAGAAAGACAATGTCTCCGGGCTTTATATTGTATTGGCTGACATAAGATTTGCGATATAGATAGAACTCCTGTTTCTCTTTCACCAATTTTTTCTGTCTGACGAGCCTCCACTATTTCGGGCATGTTCATTTTATGACAGATCTCAGATAGTCGATTCCTGCTTTGTTGGCCAAATAATATACGTAAACCGAAAATCGCATCTTGAAAGAGTAAACAGTTATTTACGTCTCATATCCAGAATGGTCGATTATCAATGGTGAATAGCTGTGTATAGCTATGCCACAATCCTTCAAGGGACGAACTTACTCCTAATGTAACGGACGCATCGTGGCAGGTGAGATGTTGTAGTAGTTACATGTCAACACTGTATGATATCGACATAAGTGCATGTATAAACGATATCCACCAAAAGATCTGAATGAAATTCAATAGAATTTCATTGGAAGATAGAAAATGGGGTTATTGAGAATTGATGAAAATTTGGGGGCGTATGCATTCATAATTACCGCCTCTGGCAATGATTTCTGCAAAGATATATACAGTCCATCTGCTTTCTAGTGTCATAATATGATTTGAAAAAAACTGAATACATTCCCATGGCGCCCATTCATCATCATCATCATGATCATGATCATCATTAGTCTGTTATGGTAGGTCATTGCACATAGACCTTCCTTAAGATTCTCCTGACCTCTCTACCATGGGCATTGCGGAGCCAGTACTTTCTGAATTAATCAAGCTCGTCCCACCATCTCACTTTTTGTTGGCCACAGCCTCACACCTGATCCTTAGGGATCCACGTTATCAATTGTGATGTCCAGCGTTTATCTTCCATTCTTGTTATGTGTCCAGCCAATTGCCAGTTGAGTTTTACAGCAGTTACTATGATGTCCTGGACTCCTGTCTTTTCTCTAATACACTGTGCTGTCTTATGATCTCTCCATGCGAGGCCGAGCATGATTCTCTCATATGCACGTTGCATGGCTCCCAGTTTGAGGATCAATCTTCTTCAGCTCCCTAGGTGACTATCAGTCAAATACATTGGTTGTATTCCTTCCTTTTTAGAACTAGTGGGATTTTTTGTTCTTAAAGTCAAGCTTGCTCTACTGGAAACTTCCCAGAGCAAGCTCGACTTCAGTTAAAACTAAAAAGTTGAAAAAATTGAAAATAAAATTGTTCGTAAATGCAGGCTTATGCTATCACGCTTTATATCATAGGAGAGTCATGATTAATAATGAATAGTGGTAGTACAAAAAGATCACTAAAATTCTAGATATCCTAGAAAGAGAAAAAGTTCTGGAATGAGGAAACACCATAAGTTACCGCCCTGGATAACACCAACCATGGGTCCACGACTGATGAAAAGACATTTTAATCATTAGAACCAGGTACATATATTGGTATAATATATTGTTTTAATGTTGGAGGACACGACTAAAGAATTGCATCTAGAATCAGCCGATATTTTCCGAACAACCAAATAATTCCACTGCTTGCTTTGGCTAGATTTTTTGTGTTGACGAACTCTAGGCTCTTCTAGTTATACAAGCGGTCATCGTAGAATGCCAAGTCAAATCGAGAATATTATTCTGTCAAAAAATAAATGGATCAGAAAGATGTGGTAAAAGCCAAACATAACATAAAAGAGGGAAGGAAGAATAACAATCACCAAGACAGGTATATCGATACGTACGCACACGCACACAAATGCGCGCGCACACACACACACACACACACACACATATATATATATATATATATATATAAATGTATACTGGGCAGTTTTTGTTCTCTTTATACTAATACTCTTGGGAAAAGCGCGAATCAATCTCCCCCCCAACAAGGTTTGAGAAGAGTGAGGTGAAATTAGTTATGCCTTTCCAGGTACTCGTTCCCTCTAAGTCTATTTCACATTGCAAACAAGGGAACCAATGGAGGGGTAACTGAAGCCGTAGCCCACATAAGGGCACTACTAATCGGTGTATGCTCACGAACACACATACACACATACACATATCTATATATGATAAAGCAAAGTCAAATGAGTGTTGCAATTTTGGGTGTTCGTCATCTCTAAGTCTATTTCACATATCTGTTTATATGCATATATTCAGAATATACTTTTGTATATCAGTGACTATTTTGTGTATAAATCATCTATAGAATGTTTATACACACACACACACACACATATGTATATATACATATATATATACATATATATATATATATATATATATATATATATATATATATATATATATATATAAGCATACATATATATATATAAGCATACGTGTGTGTGTGTGAGTGTGTGTGTGTTAAACCCATCCATATTAACGCTGTATTTTGGGGGAGATACGCGCTATTAGCCAGTGATTTAGTCCCAAACATAAAGAAAGAGGCTTTCAATAGAACGTAGACATGAAAAAAATGAAGTCGCCTGGAGTTTCGCCAAAGGAGATGCATATATTTTGCCAGTGGAAACAGTTTTTCTTTTTTAATTTTTTTCACGCTATAAGCCTGGCCCGATTATACATGAAAACAAACTTGGGCGTGGTGGTCAGAGACAACGAAGAAGAAGAACGAAGAGGAGGAGGTGAAGAGAAAGATGAAGAAAAAGAGAAAAGGAAAAAAAATATTTTGTACGGAATAAAGTTTCAATACAACTCTTATGTTCAGAATATGAAGTCCTAAAAATATCCATCCATTTAGAATAATGCAACAACCTGTATATTTCCTTTCGAACTACAGCCCTTAGGACTTTACAAACAGTCCACAGAATCTTATTTTGGGATCACCATCAGCAATCTCGGCGTGTTCACGGCATGAGATATCCCCCCCTTTAAGGGGCAATTTTGCATTTTAAAAAAGACACGGGGAGCCAAATTGGGACTGACAAGTAATGCATCTATGCATTCTACAATGAGATACCATTAAATAATGGTGACTGAGTAACTCTTTTGGAGAGTGCTTTTTCACATATGAGCAGTAAAGCCTGCTTTGAATAGGTGCCAACTTGCATCAAAGCTGAGCAACCGGTTCTCCAGATAATCAAAATGGTTGGATATTTTCTGGACTCGTACATTTCGAAGAACAGCACACGGTAATAAGGACTCATACATACATTCATAAATTACGTTTATATTGCAGGTATGTTTACACATGGACTTGGAATTTGAAGTCCTTTCAGATAAGTTGCATCATTCCCATCTGCACCACGCGCTGTTGTCGGAATACAGTTTTCCAAGTGATACCATCAAGTTCTCGTCACTAGAAAAAGAGTTGTTTATTCACAAATAGTCATGATGGTTAAAGTTTCAAGTCACACGAACTCTGTTACTGTGCTTTTAGTCCGTTCTGATATTGCAAATGTTAAAAAGTCTGTTTCACGTGCAGAGGGTCCTGGTTTTGATTCTCAGTACAAACGAAGAGTGGAAAAATCTTAAACAAGAAAATTTACCAGTTCATTCAACAGCCAATTGCGTACACTGTAAGCTGTATGTTTATTGGGATCGTCTTGTCTTTGAAAGTTGAACTTGCTCTGCCAAAGGCTTGCCATCCTAATGTGATTCTTCGCCTGATTTGGTAAGTATCAGTCTTTCCAACTGTAATAGTTCTACCACTAATAATTCAGTTTACCATTTTCATTTTATTGGTTGTAAGCCATTTTATGAATCTTTCAGCCTTCATTTTAAACTCATCATGGTTTAGTGTTTCTAAGTAACCTTTACAATTTCAACATCAATGGGCCATTTTAACATGAATTATTATATTAATTTTTGCGCTTTGAACTTCTATATTCTGGGCGTATTGATTGATAGATGGGTTAATTTGAATCCATATATTCTAAAGAGAGTAAAAAAAAAGTAAGAAAGAGAATGACTTACTTTCTTTCGTAACTCTGTCGTGAGAAGTGATCAGAAGGCCTCGCTTAAGGTAACCATGATTGGAAGTACAAACAGATTTCTCCACTAAAGATTGGTGAAACACACTATCTATAGACATATGACCTTTCACGGGACCAGATTAAACTTATAATTTATTTATCTAACGAGCTAGCTAGCTAAATGGGGGAATATATTCCACCATTTGGAAGACATATTTGATATTTAGGTTCATTGGACAGGTATTATCAGTGATGGAAATGCAGATGCTGGAAAATGAAAAAAAAGATATATAAAAAAAAGTGATGTATAAAAGGGGGTAATACGTGGAGGGAGAGAGAGAGAGAGAGGGAGAGAGAGAGAGAGAGAAAGAAAGAAAGAAAGAGAAAGAGAGCCTATGAAAGGAGAGATTGAGATTGGAAAAAACTGGAGCAAAGGATACATATATATATATGTATAGAGAGAGACAGAGAGAGAGAGAGAGAATGAGTGAACAGCATATGTGTAGAAAGGTAGAAGAACTAAAGAGGAAGAGAATGAGATGGGGAAGTTTAGGGTAAAGACACTGAGAGACAGTGTGAGAGATAGAGTGAAGAGAGTACGGTGTATAGGGAGGTAGAATTTGAGAGTCAAAGAGAGTGAGGAAGATCAATAGATTGGAAAAGAAAAGGAGAAGGAGATTAGGTTAGAAAAAGTCGAGAAAGGGAGAGGAAAGGAGGATCTCAGCAAAGAGAAAGGCATCTTACAAGGGTCTAAAATGGCTTTTTTGCTCTCAGCATTTCTCAAAGTAACGACACCTTTTCTTACACGTCAATATCTTCGTATTTCAGTCGTATTTCCGGACTTTTATAAACAATTTCCTACTCACTGCTGAGTAGTTTTCGTTTGTGCACTTTCTTTTGGCCTTTGAATAATTGTAGCCACCAAAGCTGACGAATGGTTCCATCCCTTTTGTGTTCGTGTGATTGTTTGTCTATATATATGTGTTTTCCAGCGCCCCTGACCAACCGTTTTTTCAACAGACTTGAAAATTTGTATCAGTACTCCACTAGAGACTTTCTCAACATTTTGGGGGGATTTTTGGAGAAATTATCTTTTGACCTTCCTTGGTCCTTATTTTGACGGATTTGTCGATAACATTCAGATTTTCTAGATGTTTCTGGATGCTTTTTTTCCTTTACATCATTTTAGATATTTTTCATTGAAAACGCCATTGATGTCATAAATTGAATTCATTCTGACCATATTTATTCTAAGGTGGAATTTGTTTACATGACTCCAAATATCGACGCTACGGTTGTTCGATTATTGGTTGCGATGTCGAGTTATAATATAGATTGATTACGTGAAGAGGGAGTATAAAAGAGAACGTATTGCAGTTTGGAAAGGTGATAACGATGTTAGAATTGCCTCCTCTTCTCATCTTTGCTATTAGTTCTGTTTCATTTTCCTCCTCGGGCGGAATGCAATATCTGCAGGGAAATCATCTGACTATTTGCATGCCGAGCGCCAGAAGATTCCCTTCTTGATTACATCAGCCGAAAGACGAGGTTGTGAATATGTATGTATCATTGTTATCCAATTATATCTTCATCGAGGGTGTCGCCTCGGGATTGGGAACGCACGGGGAAATGGTAGTTGGACCCACTTTCGGCTTGCCGGAACTATGGAAGCTGTGTTCGGCTTTCGATACCTGGTGACGGTTGCCAGAAACAAAGTTTATAAAGCAACAGGACGGAATTTTGAAAAGTGGCTGATTTGTTTGAATTTAACCCCTGAAAAAAATGATGATTAGGTATCTGTACGTATTATTTTTCGATTGATTTACAGATTATACACAATGTGATTTCATTTACTTTTTTGTGCTTCAATATTTTACTTTGTAGAGATATCAATATGATACATGGGATTTATTCGAATCCATTTATTCTATTCTGATCATTCAATGTTCTCTGACATTGTACGGACGAGAGGACTTTTGGCTTGCATTCATCAAGTGATTAAGAAATAACTGAAAAAATGTGTCAAATGGTATAAAAAAAACATCTTGGAAATTTAGGTTCTAGAGAATATGGATGTTATTAATAAACCTGTTGAAATAAGGCACAAATTTCTAATTGCATTTTTCCTCAATGAATAGATATGGACAAATTACATTCTATTTATGGCATCATTTGGTGTTTCAATTGAAAAACCTGATTGTAATCTATTGTATCAAAAACGATTGGTAAAAAAAAAACTCGTATCTACCACAATTCACATTTGTATTTTTTTGTTGCCACTGCTTCAATTCAACTTCCATTTACTTTGCATTTATTCATCAGGTGAGCCATTGTTCCAATCGTAACTTAATGCTTTATTTGGAATACAAAATGAAAATAACCCTAAAATACTCGCTCGTTCATACTTGATCCTGGTTTTCATGCATGGTTTGAGATTAAGGCGTCTCCACTTGTAAAGAATCTACATTTATATGCCCTTTCACGATTGAAAAGAATGTTTCAATACATTTACTCAGTTTTTTTTTTTTTTCAATTTTGAAGATAAGTATACATATACATTATAACTGCTGCTATTCAAATATAAATTCGAAATTGCTTTTAGGTTCTTTTAATCAAGTGGCGTCTTCAAAATACAAGATTAAAAAGTTACCCTCTACATTTTGCTAGGGTTACTTTTATTCTATATAGTTTTAAGGTAAGATGATAACAAAAAAGGTTTAGCCAATGTTTCTATTTCTTCCCCCACAAGAGATGAGCGTTTGATCAAAATGAATAAAATTATCATATTTATTTGCGTATTATACTTATTCTCCTTATTTGTAAACCTTAAACCTAGAGGTACGTATTATATACGAGAACTGTTAGCCTTTTCTCCCCATCCAAATGCATAGTCATCTTTAGAACGACATGAGCGAAAGTAAATTATATCCATTGCCCAAGCCTATGTGTAACAAAGAGTTTAAATCACTTACCAAACACTGGAGATGCTTAAAGTGTTTTATTCACATCGATATTAAGCATATCTCAGCTTGGTTCACTGGTGTCCGTGTCAAAGATAGATGCCATGATATCAACATTTACGTAGGAACCTGTGTTGTACAGCTGAGCGTCTGGAACTCAGCTATTTTTAAGAATGGAATAATTATTTATTATCATTCCTAATTATCTATAATTAATTTTGCTATATTTACGTTATTTATAAAAGCAGTCAAACATCATTCAAATATAAAGTTTTTTAATATTTTAATAATATATCTATTCGGAACCAAAATAATCTAGATTTAGGTATAGACTGTCGATGTTTTCTTCTAAATTAAAACACCGCAGACACTTGTCATGAATGAGAACAATTTTCAATGTATTTTAAGTGTTTCCTACCAATCATTTATTGATGAAAGAAGCAACTTTCATATAAAAGTCTTATTTACTAACTCATCAAATAGTTGTCAGTTATTAACTACGATGTATTGATGTCTTTCTGATGATGAAAGTAAACAAAAAACCTTGACTTTGAAGCTGTCCCATCATTCTACTTAATGATTAAAGAAAATTTGTTTTCCGTTTCTTTAGACAATAATTTGGACCTTCTTCTCCCTAGTAAAAACCAAGAAAACAACTTAAGAACGGAATTTTTTGAATTTTAATCAATCACGTTTCAAGAAAAAGGTGACAATGTCGATGTTTCCAAACATAATGTAAATTATATAAAATCTTATTTCATGTCAATACGAGCCAGGCAAGAAGTTGAACACAGGTAAATTCAGCTGATACAAATTCTGAAAAGTCAGTCAATATTGTACACAAGAAATACCTTTTTCAAGATTTCATATCCTTTAATTACAGATGCACATTATACATAATACCTTATTATTCACGAATAACCATGGTAAAAAAAATTATTAAGTATTGTAACAAATTTGCTAAGGTAGCAAGAAAGTAACAGGTAGCCCAACCCATGGAAAGAGTTGCCAACACCTTTCAAGAGAGACCCAATCTGCTACTTATGACCCGATCTGGAGTCCTTGTATGTAGTATTTCTCGAAAGCCACCCATCTATGAACTGACCAGGCTAGTCATGGTTTAAACTTCGTTGGTCTTACGAGAACCGTTGTATCCAACGTGATTTGTCCATGATTTGTCGGGGAGGTCTTCAATCCTAATCGTTGTGCCTAGCAGAGAGGCATTTAAAAAAGTTTTTTGCAAGAATCGTTGGTGGATCAAACCACAGCCTACAGAACTTGAGGTGAGCACTCTATCACTGAGCCACGGTTTTATTAATAAAGTGAAGAGGGTGAAGGCAGAGAATATATCACCGTGTCAATGGTGATAATGGTGCAGGAATCACCCCTTCTTTTCTTTGTTGCTATTCGATTTCATTTTCCTCAAACGAAATGCAATTTCTGCAGGGAAATCATCCGACTATTTGCATGTTGTGTGCCAAGAGTATTGGCGTCTTGATTACATCAGCCAAAAGACGCAGTTCTGAGTCGAAACCAGTTGCATAACTAATTACCCCTCTCTTGTTCCCATTCACTTGATATTCCGAAACGACCATCTAGGTACTGACTTAGCTGGACGTTGCTTAACTTCGATGATTGTGTGAGATTTGGCCGTCGAGGAATGAGAAGAAATAAAGTGGGGAGAATAAAGGAAAACGCCCCCGATACCCGAGCGTTCCTCTTTTTTTTATATTTTGAAGATAAGAACAACAATGTCATATGTGCTATACTCCCCCGCTTTGCTGTGTACTAAGGTAAGCTAAGTGATCGTAATTGTCATCATCATCGACAATGACAAAGACGATAATGATCCAATCATATAATTTGCTTTTATCCGCTTTTTCTGTTTATTTGTTTATACTAGTTTGTTTGACCTCAATAGGAATTTCATTGTTTGGTTCTCCTTCCTTTTGAGACCTGACAATTGAGACTACGTCATAGAAATTTTTAAGACTCCCTGTCTGCTTACACATTAAAACATCTTGAGATGAATTGAGACTTTAGAAAAAAAAAGAATTAGGATATTTGAATTATTTAAAGTAAATAACCTGTAAAATAGTTTTAGGCTTCTCAATTAAGGATGGGTATCTTTTAGTAATAATACTAATGTAATTTAGTAATAATGTTTGCGCCGAAGAAATTTGATGAGACAAACTTAATTCCTATTAATGGAGACCTGAAAATATTATATGACGACTGTCTGGAAAGTATCCAGACCTTTGATTTTAACAGAAAATAGCTCACCTAGAAAATGGTGCCTGAGTTCCCTTCAAAGCACTCTATTTCCGAACTCACTCGCTTATCCTAGGGCCTGCTGTGCTTTTTCAAACTGTCTTTCGGGATGCCTCGTTGAGATATATTTTATCTAGACCACGGATTGAACTCCTCAAAAGTCGAATTTGAACCGTAGGCTACAAAAAACCTTGCATGACTCTTGAAAAGGCTTGGCCATTTTTAATGTGATGGTCATACCGTACACTAGCTCATTCAGTAGTGTTTCACTGCCGACTGAGTTATCGCGCAGGAGAGTGTCTATTCGGGCCTGCTCAGTGAGTTCCACGCTGGCTGTTTGCCAAGTAACATAGCTAAAAAATGGGGTTGTATATGTGGGAGTATAGTATTGTATCTTTCTAAGCTTATGTTTGTATGAAAGAGTGTGTATGTTTGAGTGTGGGAGGTGTACGTATGATAATGAAGAGGATGTATGTGTTTATGAGTGTGTGCTTCGCTTTTTCCTCCTCACAACACTCGTCTTATGCATCCACCTGTGTTGCAAATTTTAGCTTTTCATGCTATACTCGGCGCATTTTTTTGTTTTGGTAGTGCAAGGTAGCGTTAACGCAGCGCGGTCGTGCTTAAACATCTTGGCCATTTTTCGACCATTTTTAGTGTTTTATCAACGTTCTTTTTTTTCTAACGTTTTTTTGTAACTTTTGGCTATTCTATTTTTTCAAATTGAGCGCTGATAGGCAAAATAGCGAGAAAATATTTTTCGAGTTAGCAACATTGTCATCCTTACCAGCATCTCTTTTAGTGTTTTATTTTTTCATTTTTTTCTCCGACCCCGACAAGCATCTCACCCCCCATTCTTAACTTATTCATATATATCTAAAAGAAAAACTGTCAACCTAAACTGTCAGCATAAATTTCAGCTAAGGTTTCTTCAGTTTTTAAATGGATCTGGCTGACAGGTTGGTTGGCTATGTATATATGTATCACACATACAAGCTATACCAATGTTAGAAGAGACATACAATTCTACCCCAAATAAGTTTTTTAGTGAGGGGAAGGGGTTCAGTTTACCATGTAAGTTTATGCTAAGTTGGTCCCTTAGTTTGTGCCTGGCAGAGTTCACTTGTTTTTTTATTGGGGGGTGGGTGTAATCTGACTTTCTTTTAGTGAACACAACCGAATAAAAAGACAAGAGAAGTAACTTATTCTATGATCAGCCCTTTTTCGATTTCTTCTTGATTCATCCTCCCTAACAAGACACACCGCCCATTAACGTTGATTATGTGACGTTTACTGCTGAGTCACTAACCAGACCAGTCTCTCTTTCTTCAGTTTTTCTCCAACCCCAACAACCCCGGTCGCCTTCATTCTTACCAAAGTCTTATCTGTACTTAAAATTATATTTTGGGATACGATCTGATTTGCTAAATTTCTTTCCGGCTCCGACTTTTTCGCTTGAACCGATTTTTTTCTTCTACCGAAATGTAATTATTCCAATTCGTGTTGTTTTTTCTCCTTTCTCTTTTTGGGGAGCGTCGCGTCACGAAGCCTACTTTATTGTTCTAGTCATGTACAACATCGGTTCTAATGTTTATTTATAAGGGTTTTATTTCTTTCGTGTAATCTCTGTTACACCAGACAACAAAAGAAATAGACACAAACCAAAGCAAAATACGCCAGAAAGAAAAAAGTTGCAAAAATAAACTAAAACTCGTCTGGTTAGTCGCCCAATAGATACCATCACGTGACCAACATCTTTTGGCAGCGTACTCTGTTGGGGATGATTAATCTAGAAGAAATAAATGACTTACTTCTCTCGCCTCTTGTTGGGGAGTGAAATCTAAAAAAGTCTGTATTTTATAAAGGAGCTTGAATGCTGGTTGATACAAATTAAGTGGTCAATTTAGTATAAACTTACATCGTAAACTGACAACCCACACACTAAAAACCTACTTGAGGGGCAATTAGAAAATCGTTTTTCCTAGACACGGCAAGGAGTAAATATTTGAATTTTCAGCCCTTCAACTCTATTGGCGTGGCCTGTACACGTGATAAATACATAGCTAGCCAGCTGGACCAACTCGAAAACTGAGAGAAACCTGTTGACAGTTTTGGAGGCAGTTCGGGTTGACTGTTTCTAATACACCAGAAAAAAGATTTCTCCGAAGAAACATCAAATAAAACAATAAGACAGAAAGTAAGACATTAGCGTTCAGATTAAGACAAAAAGACGGGGGATCGGTTTTCTTAAGGTAAATCAAACTGATCCTGTATTTTATATATAGTCAAAATAGTATTCACAATAACAAGTTTTTAATGTTTTTTTCCTTCTAATCGAAAATATTGTCACGTGTCATAAATGTACTAAAAATAACTATTGTAAATTGTCTTTATTCACACACAGGATAAAACCACTTCCTTTAAAAGTAAAGCTATTACCAAAGCATTTACTTATTAATACCCTACTTATTGATGTTATATAAATATATATACACCGGTAAATAAACAGGGGCTGTTCGGAATGTATACAGCTTTTTTGAATATCTCCAGAATCAGTCGCGCAGTTTTGGTGTAACTTGGCAACCATCCTGTTCAGACCTTACAACACATGAAAAATCACTCTCCCATGTGATTGCTCAGTCGTCAGTGAGATATAATTGAGTTGAGTGGTGTATTGTGTAATTGTTGCATTCACAATGACCGAGTGCCAATTTTTCACGGATTTTGGCAGAAGATCACAGAACATGGCTTTGTCACCCATCACCTCAATAGTTTAAATTTTGCTTGTCGTAACTAAAAGGGAATTTCAGACCGTGAACAAGATTGATATAAAAGAACAAAGCTGCTGATGGTCATCCCAAAAGAGGATTTTCTAGACTGTATTGAAAAATGAAAGGAATAGAGGAATAATTGTGAGGGGACTAAAAAAAGTGGAAAAGGAAGTTGTGAGGAAAATAATGGTAAAGAATGAAACAATGAAAATGGGGAACAAGAAGGAAAATATGGGAAGAAATTAAATGTGGAGAAAAGGTAAAAAAACGAGATAAATAAAAAAAAAGATCGAAAAGAGAGAGAACGGAAAAAAGCGAAAGAAGGAAGCGAAAATGAAAGGAAAAAAAAGAAAGAAGGCAAGGATGAAATACAGAAAAAAAAAAGAAAGAAAGAAGGATGCAAATAGGAAAAGAAACAGCTTTCGTTAGTCACTCAATAGAAACTGTCATCTGATCAACGTTTTATGGCTACATGCTGTGTTTGGGTGATCAATTAAAAAATTGGAAAAAGGGGGCAATTACTGAATGAGTTACCTCTCTGGCTTTTTATTGGGCAGAGAACACCGAAGAAAACTGATTTTTCAAAAAACTATGAATATTAGTAGACATAAACTCAGATATAAATTTGACATGAACCTAAACTGAATATTGAAACCTCACAAAAACTTATTTATTGCGCAAATCAAAAAACAACAACGAAAAAGCCTAGTTTTTAGACATAGAAAAGAGTAAATGATGAAAATGTCAGCCATTTTTGCAGCCTGCATATATGAAATATACGTAGCCAACCAGCTGGATCAACTTGAAAACTGAAGAAACCTGTTGATTGTTTTGGTAATGGTTTCCAACAAATAAAAAGGAAGAAAACGAGGAAAAAACAAGAAGAAGAAAAAAGTCAAACAGAGGAAGTGAATGGGTTAAAGAGAAAAGAAGAAAATGAATGAGGATGGAAAAGACTGAAAAGTAGGCGAAAAATGAAGAAAGAAGAAAAGTGAAAAGGAAAAATGAAAAAAAGATTACAGACAAAGAAATTAAATATAAAACAGAGATGTAGAATAAAAACATTTATTTCCTGAAATTCTGAGATTATGAGTCTTCATTATTCTGTTCATTAGTTGGATTTTCCCCATTCATTTTACTTTTTTCTGAATTTCTGAGACTAAGACTTATTATTATTACATCAATTATTCGGACAACCACTTATCACTTTGTCATTTTCTGATATTCTGAAACAAAGTGTTTTCAGTATTTCCCCTATCATTCTCTTCAACTTTGTTTTTTTCCAAATTTCTGGGACGATGAGTTTCTATTATTCCATTCATTATTCTGACTATTCCATTCAACTTTGTCACTTTCATGAGTTCTTTTGTTCAGAGATTAAGTGTTTCCTATATTGTAATTAAAAGCATAAACAAACGCAGTTTTTTTAAAAACTATTGCAATATAATTTGTTATATAAACTGTATTAAAATACATCGTTTTATATCCAACACTCTCTATAACTTTGAGAAGAGTCATTCAAATAGCAAATTTGTTTCAGAAAATCTAAACTCCTCTTTTCCTGAAGAGGGTCGTAGAATGAACCGGCTGAATCGTTGTGACTACATCAAAGATGTGAAGAAATGATTTTTCTGTTTCCCAGCATTTACTGCGCTCCAGCAATTGCCAGATCTCAAGGTTATTGAATTAAAGAAGTACCACAGTACTTACCCTAGGTAGGTCAACAGACACAATCTGGTGAGGTCACACAATATCAAAAGATGGAAAAATCGAGAGGAGGTTATCTAAAAAGAAAGTAACAAATTTTAAAAAGGGAAAAACAGCTCTGATTAGTCACCCAATAGACACCGTCACGTCACCGACTTTTTTTTAGCATGCTGTGTTGGGAGAGATCAGTTAAAAGATGGAAAACGGATGATTAGTGAATAAGTTACTTCTCTCGCCTTTTGTTAGGCTACGCTCATTAAAAAAGTATGAATTTATATGAAACAAGTGTGAATGCTGTCGGGCACAAGCGAAGAGACCAATTTCGCATAAACTTAAATAAACTCAAAATCGAATACTTTACAAGGAAATTATTTTGGGTGGGGATTTGAAAAAACAAAAAACAAAAAAACAAACAAGAAGAAACTGACAAACGTTTTCTCCAGAAATAAGGAATATGTTTGAATTTTTAGCCCTTTAGCTCCATTGATGCAGCTTATATCTACAATACATACATACATACATAGCCAGCCAGACCGGCACAAAACTGAAGAAACCTATGTTTGTTAGGAATCGATAACTAAAACAGTCACCCAAACTGCCAAAATAAGTTTTTAGGTGGGTCTGGCTGGTTTGTTGGCTGTATGTATGTATGTATGTATGTATGTATTATCACGCGTGCAGGCCAAATAGACAGATCTAGAGGGTTGAAAATTTTGTAATATATACTCCTCATTATATCGAAAGGAAACTTTTTCTTCACATTTTACCCTTAAATAGATTTCTCTGTAGGTTCGGGATTCAATTTGCCTTGTAAATTTATACTACACAGATCCTTCAGTTTTTGTCAAGCATCATTCACTCTGGTTTCTGAAAATTTGGGCTTTTTTTGTTATCAGTGACAATCGAAAGGCTAAAGAGTTAACATATATATTGATAACCATTTTTTCCCAATCTTTTAATACATCATCCCCAACATTGCATGCAGCAAAAAGATGTTGGTCATGTGACAGTTTCTATTGAGTGACTAATCAGACCTCTCTCATTTTACTTACCCTTTCGTGTGTAAATTTGGCGCCCTTTTCCAAACCATCATTCCCCTTTCGCCATTCCTCCTTGCTCGCTATCACGGGATTTGATACAAACCACTTTGTCTCGCTTACGAGACCAATATACACCAACCAACGATTACATTCCCTCCCTCTGTATGTATATATATATATATATATATATATATATATATATATATATATATATATATATATATATATATGTATAACCGATAGACAGTAGACGGTTCAGATACCGACACAAATCCTGCTGCGTGTATTGAGACGTATATAGTAACATTTTTATTTTCCTTTTACTTACCATAGAACTTAAATGTCTACATACATTTTATTTTATTTCATTTTTCACGTCTGGCCGTATTTGTTTCTTTTTATTATCGATTTATTGCTCCGAGTTGATGGTGCGAGATTGTTTAACGGTCCCCAGCTCGGAAAACAACAAAAGTGGACGGAAGATTATTGTGCATGACAATTATAGCAAACTTCATCACATACCATAAAGTCCGGCCCTTTCCAAAGAGGTACCTCTGGAACGGGCACCATCCTAATTTGTACCAACAAATAAGTTTGCAGATATGAGATTATTTTTAGTGTATCTATTTTGAATTGGACTTGTTGAGGACATGACATCCATACTGGATGGTTCTACAGGGTCATGGACGATTCACCCACAACGATTCACTGATAACAAGTTACCGACATTTATTGAGATTTACAATTTATCGAAATACAGTTTACTGATATATATATATAATTTGCCGAGATTTTTAAAATTACAGAAAGGTTAGAAATTAAAAAAGAATCCACGAGAACAAAAATATATTAAAAGTTTTGACTATCGTTCGACAGAGAGCCAGTGCCGTTTTCAGCTAGTTAAGTACTCCTCGAACTTCTGACGAGAAAGCGAAACGTTATGAGAAAAAAAGGTGAAAACTAATGCGAGAATTATTTTCATTGTTAGAAATGTTTATTCTGATAGCATAGGGATCTGAGAGGCAAGTTGCCTCATATCGTCCAAACATTCGAAAATGTTTTCAATGCCAGAAAAAAAAATATGACGAGGTTTGAATAGACTAGTGCTTGGCTTAAAGGACATTGCAACCTCCCCGAAGATATTGCAACCCTACTGACTATCGAGAGAATTGTCAAACAGTTTTATTTTTTGAGAATGAAATTGAATATTTGCGTGCGATGGCTTCCAACTTTGCTTTTTGAATAATCATATACTATACCTCTAACTTGACTTTTTACAGGTTAAATAAAATTGTTGGTTTGTAAATTTTTTTTCAAAACCTCACATTGGAGACTTGTTTATTTGTCCTGTTCTGTCCATGTTTTTAATAGGAATAGGACGGGACAACCACGTTACCACTAAGGTACTAAAACTTATAATTAATTGGTCAATGAGAAATAGAATAACATAGCTGATAAAACTGTCGTAGGGTTGTAAAAATATAAGATTGTCTATCGTGACATAAGAACTCTGAAGACTATATGTCCGATCATACATTACAAGAGCTTAACTTGATTTGATGTGTAAAAAAACTAAAATTGGGATACTTGAATAAACAAGAATTAATTACCTTATACATTAGCTCTAGGGTCCTTAGTTTAGAACTTGAATTTAGGCAGCCTTTTTCTCGATGCGAAATAGCTCATTCTCTCAGTCAGCTTGGCCACACCCGGCAAGTTTATTTTGTGTGAGTCAAATCCTCAGCCGGAGCGAAGGTAATTGCGTATGTTATATCTTGTGGAAGAGTTAAACGTAAGACTTTCTGTAGCCTATTCTCGGAGCATCTGTCGAATTGACGGAATCTGCTCCATTCCCATGTTCAGTGTATCTAAAGAAGAGGAATGCAAGGCCAGTCAAATTCTTTTAGACTAGCAGTTGCTGCCGAAAATAGTACACATCACGGAATAGCTGAAGCCTTCACATACACACAAACAAAAACACATACATATACAGATATGCACACACACAATAAAGACACCATACGACAAATGTCTCTTGGCAGCATGTCTTGTTAAGAGTGATCAACTAAAAAACTGTAAAGAGGGATGATCAATCGAAAAGATCTACATGTTTGTGGATTTTAAAAAGCTTTTTTCTAGACATAAGAAAGTGTGAATGCTTAAAATTTCAGCCCTTAAGCCCCATTGTTGCAACCAGTACGCGTGATGCATACTTCGCCATTCAGCCAGCCAGCAAGACCAGCTAAACAACTGAGGAAAACATATGTTGACAGTTCAGTTGGACTTTTTCTAAAACTGACTTTTTTACCAGTTTTGTTCTTTTGAGGGAGACGACCAATGCATAGATTTACTTGAACTTTTGGGTAGAACTTGTGTGTGTGTGTGTGTATATATATATATATATATATATATATATATTTAGATATATATATATATATATTTAGATATATATATATATATATATATATATATATATATGTATATATATATATATGTATATATATATATATATATATATATATATATATATATTTAGATATATATATATATATATTTAGATATATATATATATATATATATATATATATATGTATATATATATATATATGTATATATATATATACATATATATATATATATACATATATATATATATATATATGCGTGTATATATGTATACATCGCACTTCGTACACGAAACTAAATATCATATAAGTTTTTTGCCTTCTTATCATACATATGCATAATTTCACACACACACACACACACACACACACACACATATATATATATATATATATATATATATATATATATAAACACGCATGCATATGTATATACACACATATGTGTGTGTGTGTGCATGTGCGTGACTTTGTTTATGAAGAATACTATTTCATAGGTAATATTTCAACAGTTTTTATTTGTACATATATCTTTATATATAAGTCTATGTATATATAAATACGCACGCACAAGTACACATACGATATATGTATATATATGAATGCTGGATGAAGATTACTATTTCATAGGTAATGTTTCAACAGTTAGTATGTATACATGTATATGCTATATTATTTATATAGAGACATTTATAAATACACACGCACATACACACATACACACAGACACATATACATATATATATATACCTCATTACTGAGAGCTACACTACTTTGAAGCAGTATCAGTTGCAGATTAGATTCCTGTAGCAGCACTATTTTCTTTAATTGTTTATTCTATTTATGTTGTCTACGCCAAATGATAAATTCACCATGTTATAACGGGTGATTATTTCAAATGAGAGTTTCTATACGATACAATGCAATTTATCATCATATATATATATGATTGTAAGTATGAAGATTACATTTTTGAAGCTTATGTTTCAACAATTCTCATGTGTACAACCCTATCTCAGTTTATATGTATATATGTATTATTGAGAAATAGATATTCAAATAATAACCATAAAAATATTCATATAATGATAGTATTCAAATGATATAACGCATATATATATATATATATATATATATACACACACATATATATATATATATATATATATATATACATATATATATATATATACATACATATATATATATACATATATATATATATATATATATATATATATATATATATATATATATATATGAATGACTGAACAGATGGGCTTGATTCACAAAAAAATGACCTTTATGTTGAAGATTACTTGTTCAGCTGTAGATTCTCTTTGCTTTTCAGTCACGTTTTCCCTGTTCGATATGAACAGAGAAATGATGAGGATTTCATTGCTTGAAATACTTCAGATCAGAAAAGAAGCAAAACAAAAATTGGAAAAGATAAAACCAGTCAAAAGAATTGTGAAAGATAAGACAAATTTTTGGACCCCTACCAAATACTCACTGGTAATCTCCTCTCCTCGGCACTTTCCACCCAACATCACCAATACCCTCTCTAGAACACTTACTAAACACGCACCCACTCATATATATATATATACATATACACACATGCATATTCATACAGACATACACTTGTATTGTACACATGGATACACACACAAATACGCAAATCATGATCATGATCATGGCTTGCTTTCACGAGTGGAAGTTATGTAGTTTTTTTTTTCACTTTTATTTGGAGCCTCCGGTGCCAGTGTGGCCTGTTTGTGAATAACCCTGAGGCTAACACGGTGGGAGTGGAGTGACGCATGCGTATGGCCGATCTCTGCCTTTTAAAACCAAGTTTGAATGCCAAGGCCCACCGAAATGGGATGATGGGAGCAAGGCCCCTAGGTCGTAGGTTTTTTTCGGAGTTTCCTTCTGACCGACACACACACGCGCACGCACGCTTGATCGAAGATCAAAACGCGCTTACAATACAGTTCAATTCGATGATTACGCCTGTAATTCTTTGCACGTGTCCTCAATGTGTTTGCCGTTTTAGGCGACATTTTTCGAATTTATTCAAATTATTTCCACGCAGCACATTTAAACATCTTTCTGACGGGTCAACATCTGATGAGTGTCAGTCGGGAGAAAAAAGCTTTTAAGGGTTTATTTTGAAAAACAAATTCAATTTTTACCTCCTCATTTATGTTTTACTCAACATCCGCCAATTACCGATGTTTGAAAATGTTTTGACACTAAAAGACGATTCAGCAAGAGAAGATTGAAGACAATTTACAGTCACAATTTAACTTTTTTCTTGACGAATAAATTCAATTTGAATAAAGGGTCTGGCGAAAGTATACCGGTTGATAGTGAAAACTAAGTGTCTACTCAAATTAATTACAATCGTGCGAGGAATCAGTATGTAAATTTTGTAGTAGCGAGCGAGGATTTGAGAGTGTAGCCTTTTTTGCTTAATGCACACAAGGGATCGGTAAGTAACTTTTTAAATAGTGGTTCTGAACGAGGAATTGGGTGTCCAGCCCTAATTATTTGTTTCTCGCGAGGAATTGGGTGTGCAGCTTTGTAAATAGTGGTTCAGAACGAGGAATTGAGTGTCCAGCTTTTATTGTCTGGTTCTCGCGAGGAATTGGGTGTGCAGCTTTGTAAATGGTAGAGAGCAAGAAATAGGGTGTAAAGCCTTTTTTTTTTGCTTGGTGAGTGGGCAAAGATATTCATTCATAAGAATTCAAAACTTCATTATTCGGCCAATGATGTATCTTTTGTTTTCTATGACTTTATGTGAACCTAAAACCAGCTTCCGACTGAATTATGGTTTCCATCACATTCCGCTATTGATTCGATGAATTCTTCGAGGAAATATTCAATATTTTGAAATTGTCTTAGATTGAGCAAGAACATGTTTTATCCTCATGTCTGGGGATTCCATCTCTTGTCCATATTCACAAAATATTCCTAACACTGATTTACTACTACTCATACCACTACCACTACAGCTGATAATAATAATAATAATAATAATAATAATAATAATAATAATAATAATAATAATAATAATAATAACATTAATATTATTATCATGAATTATGATGATAATAATGATAATATCATTAATATCAATATCAATAATAATAATAATAAATAGAGATATAAGGACTGCAACGAATCGTAGCTCTGTCATGATATGCGAAAGAGAGAGGAGACGTTAGCTGAAGACCTGAGGAGACTTATTGTCACTCAGCCTTCAGCGATAACCACTGGGCAACCGGTGTGAAACTGTAAATCGCAGAATTACTGCGACCTATGAGTAGTAGGAGAGGAGGGCTTGAGACTTGAGGAGACTTGCTGTCACTCAAACTCCAGCAGTTACCACCAGGCAACTGGTGTGAGGTTCCAAATAATTTGATTACCACTGTGCACATCGGTCTCAATGAACCCACCAAGGTATGGCGCTACCTTAAAAGAACCAAAAGGGCCGGTGGGGCTCTTGGGCTATTTCCGACTCACATCGGTCTTAACCAACCCACCAAGGTCTGGTACTACCTCCAAAGAACCAAAAACCCCAATCATGACAGTACAACCAAACCATTTTACCGCAAAAAACGGGGCACAGATCCAAGACCTGTGTGTCGTAACCGGCAGGTGTTCCCTTGTTAGCCACCAGGAGGGACCCGGTCATCATCCTGTGACTGCTGGCCAAAATCTCGGCTCGTGTACCCTTAATGGCCTTCAGGAGGGACACAGTCGTCACACAGCTACTGTTGGCCAAAACTCATATACCACTAACGATATCCAGGGAAAGCGCAGTCCTCATGGGGCGACTGCTATAAAGAACAAGAGAAAGAGATGGACAAGGGAAGAGAATAGACTAGTTATGTACTGTTACTATAAAAGCAAGCCTTCAGTGCGATCTTATAGAGAGCGTATGCTCCAAATATGGAGGGAAAAATCTGCTGTGGAAGTATCGAACCAACGCCTTGCTGACCAAGTAAAGCAAATTCAAAAGAAGAAATGGTCGTCTGAGACTGAACTACTAGAGATTCGCATTAATGTAGAGAGAGATTCAGGTGACACATCTGAAAAATGCCCCCCCAGCACAACTAGTACCAATAACAAAACTAGAATAATCCCCCATGAGACCCCCACAGTAAGCTACGCACCAGAGGGTGATGACGAGGCACCAACGGAAGAAGAGAAAACCAAAATACAAGCTTTGAAAGAGATCATGCGAGGAGAGAAAACAACACTCCCCTCCCTAAGAGACAAAGACAGAAAGAAAGTCGGAGAAGTGACCGAACAGGTCAACTGCCTCTTACAGCACATAGAAACAGACACCCTCCTAGAACTCAACAACCTAATTTATGCAGGGGCGAAAATGGTAGCACAAAGCTTCACAACACAAGATAGGAACCTGGGCAATAATAGGGAAGGGAAACCCAACTGGGAGAGTAGGTTACAAAGGCAGATCTCCCAACTACAGAGAGACGAAGTACTGCTTAGAAATACACCACACACAGACAGACCACGAGTAAGACTTTATAACAAATATAAGGTAGCGCAAAAAGGCATCGCAACTGTAGTCGAAGAGTTACACCAGAAAAGACTAGCTAAAGAGGCAAGACTAAAAAGATACAGACTAAGAACGGCCCAATACACACAAAACCGCACATTCCAAAACAATGAGAAAAAGTTTTACCAAGATTTAAATGGGGAAAGAAGGCAGGACATAAAACCAGATGCCACAGAGGCCAAGAACTATTGGAATAGCATATGGGGGCACCCAAAAAGACACAATGTAACACTGCAATGGTTAGGAAACATGAGAAAAGAACTAGAAGATATAGACAAGGGAGAACCAATAGTACTGAATGAAACCACATTGAAACATACTCTTAGGAAAGTAGCCAACTGGAAAGCACCGGGTCCCGACGGGATCCATGGGTATTGGTTCAAAAAGTTCACCACGTTACACGGCAGACTCACCCACCTACTCCAAAATTGTCTAAATGAAGGCAAAGCGCCAGAATGGATGACTAAAGGCAGAACCACCCTCATCCAAAAAGACCTGGGGAAGGGGAACATAGCAAGCAACTATAGACCAATCACTTGCCTACCACTTATGTGGAAAATCCTGACCGGGCAAATAGCAGAGAGAATATACATGTCAATGGATAGAAGGGGGCTACTACCAGAAGAACAGAAAGGGTGTAGGATAGGAACCAAAGGGGCAAACGATTTACTCTACATAGACCAGATGATCTTAAAAGAAGTAAGGAAAAGGAGAAAGAATATCGCAATGGGATGGATAGATTACAAAAAGGCATACGATATGATTCAAAAAGGCATACGATATGATTCCACATAGCTGGATACTCGAATGCCTTAGAATGTTCAAAATTAGTGAACCGGTGGTTAAATTCATTGGTAATTCAATGAAAGACTGGAAAGTAGATTTGACAGCCGCAGGGGACAAACTAGCCGAGGTAGGGATAAAAAGGGGAATCTTCCAAGGAGACTCGTTGTCCCCACTATTATTTGTTCTAACAATGATACCGCTTAACAGAATCCTGAAAAACAGCAAAGGATACCACTTCTCTAAAACAAAAGGAAAGGTCAACCACTTAATGTACATGGACGATATTAAATTGTTTGCAAAAAACAGGGGAGAGCTTGAGACTCTGTTCAACGAAGTGAGGGAATATAGTGAGGACATAGGAATGGAGTTTGGGATAGAAAAATGCGCAATCATGGTGATGCATAAAGGAAGGCTTTCAATGACTGAGGGAATTGAACTTCCGGACAACAACAAGATTAGGGCATTGACTGCACAAGACCGATACAAGTACCTAGGTGTCCTTGAATGTGACACGATAAAACAGGAAGAGATGAAGGAGAAAATTAAGAGAGAATACCTCAGAAGGATAAGGAAAATATTAGAAACCAAATTAAATAGCAGAAATCTAATAAAAGGAATGAACACCTGGGCTGTGTCAGTAGTTAGGTATACAAGACCATTCCTAGGATGGACAAAGGAAGAGCTCCAATCAATGGATAGGCGAACAAGGAAACTTATGACGATGCATAAAGCATTACACCCTAGGGACGATACAGATAGGCTATACGTTAAGAGAAAAGAAGGTGGTAGGGGGCTCATCAGCATAGAAGATTGTGTCCAGAGAGCTAAAGTAGTCCTAGATAGATATGTGCAAACAAATAGTGAAGAAATCATAAAGAGCGCAAGGGATAGTGCAACAAACAATAAAGTAGAAAACAATGAAACAGTACAGCAAACTAGAAAAGAAAAGTGGGAAGGGAAAAAATTGTACGGCGAGTTTAAAAGACAGATAAAAGATATAGCAGACGAGAAATCATGGACGTGGTTACGAAAGGGGAACCTTAAGAGAGAAACAGAATCGCTCATCATGGCAGCCCAAAACAAAAGCATAAGGACAAACTACATAAAAGCAAAAATCGACAGAACTCAGACAAACAGCAAATGCCGCATGTGCGGTGAAAGAGATGAGACAGTAAACCACATAACTAGTGAATGTAGTCAGCTCGCCCAGAAGGAGTATAAGCATAGACACGATAGAGTAGCAACGATGATACACTGGGAACTAAGTAAACAAATGGGATTCAACCATGGGGAAAAGTGGTATCAGCACAAGCCAGAGGCAGTTTTGGAGAATGACAACCACAAACTACTGTGGGACTTTGACATCCAAACTGACCACCTCATCCAGGCACGAAGGCCGGACTTAGTAATAGTAGACAAAAAAAGGAAGGCCTGCCAAATAGTAGACGTTGCCGTGCCTGCAGACCATAGAGTAAAAAAGAAGGAGGGTGAAAAAAGGGAAAAATACCAGGACCTAGCAAGGGAGTTAAGGAAAATGTGGAACATGAAAACCAGGGTAGTACCGGTCATAGTGGGAGCACTAGGAACTGTCCCCAAAACGCTGAGGGAGAGACTGGAGGAGATCGGGATTAGGGGGAGGATAGAGACCGTACAGACCACAGCGCTACTTGGAACTGCACGGATACTGAGGAAGGTGCCAGAGATATAAGTACTGCAACGAATAGTAGCTCTGTCATGATACGCGAAAGAGGGAGGAGACGTTAGCTGAGGACCTGAGGAGACTTATTGTCACTCAGCCTTCAGCGATAACCACTGGGCAACCGGTGTGAAACTGTAAATCGTAGAATTACTGCGACCTATGAGTACTAGGAGAGGAGGGCTGGAGACTTGAGGAGACTTGCTGTCACTCAAACTCCAGCGGTTACCACCAGGCAACTGGTGTGAGATTCCATAATAATAATAATAATAATAATAATAATAATAATAATAATAATAATAAGAAGAAGAAGAAGAAGAAGAAGAAGAAGAAGAAGAAGAGAAAAAAGGAAAAAGAAGTGCTCAGATGTTATGATGGGTTCGATTCCTGATACGAGCGAAGAATGTGGAAAACTATCCCAAGGCTACATTTTCCTGTGAACTAAACGATTAATTGCGTTCAACCTGAGCTTTGTGATTAAGGTGTTAGATATGCATCGACCGTCATACCACTCATGATCCTCCAAACACTAAGAATCGACAACATCAATGGATGATTCCAGATGATGATCAACCTCAGCCATTGCTCATTAATAACTAAAGGGAAGAAGACTAAAGTGGGCTTGCGAGATTTATAAGGAAGTTATGCGAAAACACTATTTGTTACTTCCATTTGCCTTAAGTCTCACGTGAAAATCTCCGTAAACTTTTCTATCAAAAATAGCGAATCAAGGAAATTGCAATCAAGGAATTCGAGAAACTCAAAATATAAAGATCAAGGAACAGAAATCAGTGGAATGTGGCAACTCAGAATCAAAATAATGCCCATTGTTGTTTGAGCCTTCAGACTACTTGAAAGAGGGAACACTGAATTTGCCAACAGTATTCCTGGAAATTCTGGCATATATTGAATACAGCTCATACCTCCATTGCACACATTATAAGAATTCATTTGTCAATGTGCATGCATATACAACACCTAGCATACATTTTTTTATGTATATGTTGAAGTATTTGCGTGAAAGTGTTGTATCTTCTCTATAAATAAAAGCCCTTCCTCTTCTTTTTCCTCACTACAGCTCCGACTGTCATATCTCAAAAGGTTGCCAGGTTTATGTCTTTGGTTGAGACCCAGCTGATGACTTACATGAACTATAATCATAGCCAAGAAGAAGAAGATGAAAAAGAAGAAGAAGAAGAAGAAGAAGAAGAAGAAGAACAACAACAACAACAACATAATAATAATAATAATAATAATAATAATAATAATAATAATGATGATGATGATGATGATTGTAATAATGTGGAAAAGTGGTATCAGCACAAACCAGAGGTAGCCCTGGAGAATGATAACCACAAACTACTCTGGGACTTTGACATCCAAACCGACCACCTCATCCAGACAAGAAGACCGGATTTGGTAATCGTAGACAAGAAAAGGGAGACCTGCCAAATAGTAGACGTGGCTGTAAATGATGATCTGCTGGAACAGGAGGGTGAAAAATGGGAAAAATAACAGGACCTAGCGAGAGAACTGAAGAAGATGTGGAACATGAAAGCCAGGGTAATGCCAGTCATAGTGGGCGCACTAAGAACTGTCCCAAAGACTCTGAGGATGAGACTGGAGGAGATCGGGATGAGGGAAAGGATTGAGACAGTACAGATCACAGCACTGCTAGGAACTGCGCAGATACTGAGGAAAGTGCTAGAAATATAAAGACTGCAACGTTAATTGTTAACAGTGACCCAACAGAGGAAGGAAAATGAAAGTGGAAAGGTGTTACTGTTATTTATGCATGGCGTGACTAGTTTTTGGTCTGACCATTGTCATCAGTCCTTATTGTTACGTATGAAAATAAAGTCAAAACTCAATAGTAGGAGTTTGAAAATGAATAATTCTGTGGATTTGAGAAGTCTTGCATCAGAAATATGATGAAAACTAGAGTCCGAAATTCCATATGATTTATTTCCTTAATATTACAACAAGTCCATTCCCGTTAAAATGTCCGAACACAAAAATAAATAATCATTGCATCAGATATAAAAAGAGAAATACCATCCAAATGCAATGTAATTTTATTGGGAAATAAATATAAGGGGAGTAATTCAGTTTTCGGAACGCGATATTTCGAAAAAGATATTAAACTCAACCAAAACTGCCGAGTCACAGAATGAATTTTCCCCTCTTTTTTATTTTGTTTACCTTTCTTTTTCTTTTTTCTCGAAATTTCTCCCTTTCCATCTCCTTTCTTCTTTTCCTTCGTTATTCTTTTTTTTATTCTCCGTTTTTCTTTTTCTTTCTTTATTCTCCTTTTTCTACTATGTTCTTATTTCCCTTCTTTATCCTTCTTCTAATTTTTCATTCTTTTTTATTTTTATTTTTCTTATTTGATCTTTTTCTTTCTTTACTCCTCTTTTCCTTCTTTATTCTTCTTTCTTTTATTTCTTCTTTTTTTCACCTTAATTACTCTTCACTCCACTTTTCCTTCTTCATTCTCCTTTTCCTCCCATTTTTTCCTTTATTCTTTTTCCCTTTATTCTTCTCCATTCATCTCTTCTTTCTTTATTCTTTTATTTCTTCTTAATTTTTCTTTTCCTTCATTCTTTTTTCTTAATTCATTCTTCATTGATTATTCTTTTCTTCTCTATTATTCCCTTCCTTCTTTATTCTCATTTTTATTCTTCCTTAAATTTTTCCTTCTTTTTCTCTCATCTTCTTTTCTTTTATAATTTTTCTTTTTTATTATCCTTTTCATCTTTCATTCTTTCTTTATTCTTCTCTTTCATCTTCATTGTTTTTTTATTTCTCTATTTTTCTTTTCTTTATTTATTGTTCTTTTTCTCCTTTTTCTTTTCTTCTTATTTCTTTTTTCCTTTTTTCTTCTTTTCTTTTTCTTTTAATTTTTACTCTTCACTCTTCTTTTCTTTCCTTATTTTTTTTTCTTCATTCTTCTTTCCCTTCTTCAGCACTTTCTCTTATTCTTTCCTACCTCCCACATTTCTTATTCCTCGTTTTTTCATTTTCCTGACTATTTTTCTTTTAGGTCTCATTCTTTTTTTTTTTTTTAGATTTTTTCATTTTTTCCATCCATCTCCTCTTTCCCTCACGTTTCTTATTTTGATTGTTTTTTCCTTTTTTTTTTCTAGTTTTTTTCTTTTCCTTCATTCTTCCCACTCCTTCTTTCTCCTCAATTCTTCCTTTTTTTCCTAAAAAAAAATTTTTTTTGGGGGGGGGGATTAAAAACCGTCAACCAAAACTGTCACAAAATCCATCAATATAAGTTTCTCTCGGTGTTCAAGTTGGTCTACCTGGCTGGCTGGTCATATATATATATATATATATATATATATATATATATATATATATATATATATATATATATCACTCGTATAGGGTACACCAATGGGGTTAGAAGACTTCACTTCTTATTACGAAAACAAAAAAAGGTTTTCTAAACTCCGTGAGTTTTTAGTGTGTGTGTATTTGGGGCGTATGCAAGCTTTTGCTAAGTATCCATTTTTCTGTCATGTTGAATCGAAATGAAACTTGGTATAAGCCATTAGGTGGATAATCCTTATCTTCTCATTCCCCTGTTTCTTCTACAACCACCACGGACAGTGGACGCGTCGTCGAACTTATGGTTCTTGTTATCTTTCTCTCTTGCTTTCTTATTTCTTTTTTTTACTTCTTTCTTTCTTTCTTTTCATTCCCACCTTTTCCCTTATTCTCTCTTTCCCCCCTTCCCGTGTCTCATAGCCAACTCTCTTTCCTTCTTCTTCTTCTCCTCGCTCTCCTCCTACTTCTTCACCTCATCAATCTCCGATCTTATCCCCTAATCAATCTAACAACCAATCAATCAATGGACGCTATACCATCATTACCAATGAAGCCATTGCTCAATCTTAATCACTTCCTTCTCCTCTCTCTCTCTCTCACTATCTTCGTTTCCCTCTCTTTTCCTCTAGCCAAATACTTTAACCTTTATGGGCACTTAGCGAAAGGGAAGGACAACATTTCGAGTAAAGAGTTGACCAATAACGTTTTAACTGAAATCATCTAAAAAAAAACAAAAAAGATTTTGGCAGTGTTGATCCAAATGGATCAGAGACACCTCACCTCCCTCATAAAAAAAAAAGAGATTCTCTGAAAAAACAAAACAGTAAAGAACTGTTTCTGATGGTGCCTATGGTGCACTCATTTAATTATCCCAGGTTGTCGCCCCCAAAATGTGACCAGAAGGGCCCAGAGGCACTCACAGGCGGATACTCAAAGAGAGAAGAATCTGGAGCCCACTTGGCTGGTTGGTCAGACTATTCATGGAGCTACAGTTCAATTGCCACATTGAAGACAGCAAACGCAGTAGAAAAAATGCGGACACAAGATCTAGAGATGAGACGGAAAGGTATGTCAGTAAGACATGACAATGATGAGCACAATGACAACCCGGAGGAAATAGGAAATGATATATCACATCTAATAACACCTTGCTGTAGAGCAGTACCCAGTAAATTCGTCTCAGAGATGCTCAGTATGATACTGAGTTCGATCCCCAGCGGGTAAAAGTATCCCCTGCTTTGGAAAAAATCGCTTTGCGCCACTTCACTTTTACAAACGACCTCAATTTGCCATAACTGTGAACTGTGATCATGTGTGCTTTATCGAATCACTACAGCCTGATAAGTTGCTCGCCCCAACAACCAACAGAATGGGCTACAGATGTTTCTTTCTTTGCTCATCTGTGTGTCTGTGTCTCCACTTGACTCCATTTAAAAACATCTTTTCTTCAAAAAGTGCTTTTTTGGTCTCTATGATCATTTTGGATCACAGTGCCCAAATCTTGTGCTGGTATTTTTTTTTCAATAATTTCAGATGAAAGATCTATCTTTCTCAGATATTTTCTGTTTTAGATAATTAGTTCTGGTACACGCGCAAGCTTAGTTGATACATTTAGATGAGGTACAGATATCTTGACTTATTTTCGGCATCCGTTAAAAAGATATCAGAGAAGAATAGCCTAAAAGAGCGCATGTAAGTCTTACGTTCAGCGTTGAACTGACAGACAGAAAAGGTAATTTTTGTGTCTCCTTAACTTAAAGAAGATGACGGTAATATCGGAACTGGTTGTTCCTCGTGAAAAATCCACGAACACATTTGAATTTCTATTGAAAAATATAGGTCTGGTTAGTCCCTCTGTAGAGTTGTCATGTGACCAGCAGCATGTCGTCTTGAGGATGATAAAAGAATCGATGAATATTACTCCTCTCACCTTTTGTTGAATCACTAAGAAATCTGAAGAAACGTTTTAAAAAAATTAGCGGGCACAAACCTTGGTCCAATTTAGCATGAACTTAGATTGAAAACTGAACCCCCTATTTAAAATCCATTCACAGAAGTCTCTCCCACCAAAAATACATTTTTCTAGATATAATGGTGAGTAAATGTTTAAATATCCAGTCCTTTACACAGGATACATCCATAGCAAGCCAGCCAACCGAAATAACTGGAAAAAAAGAGAATTCTATGCTGACCATTTTAGTTAACGGTTTCTAATATTGAATTGGTTCCAGTAGAAGAGTATATTGTTCAAGTGATGGGTTCAAGATTTTTTTTATCAGCAAAATTGAATTCTTGAGTAAAAGCTTTTAAAAAAAATGTACTCTTTTGTGATAACAGCCCGAATTAGGCACGAAAAGTAACTTCTTCATTGAATACCATTTTTTTCAATGTTTCAATTGATATCTCAATCAATTGACAAACCAAACCTGATTTTTTTTCATGAATTTATGGTTCAAACCATACTGGTAGTATTTCCATCAAGGATTTTACCTCCAACACTGCTTAATTTACGGGGTAAATAGCAGCATAAATATGTGACGGTTATCCATAATTCCCCTTGATTATACATATGTACATTAATTAGTAATGGATGGATTAGCCGAGAGAATAACTATGAATACGTTATATTATTTGAAACTTTATTAGAAATGATGCCCTGCTGTTATACGAAGAATGAGTCACTCGTCCTAGACTGCATAAAACAGCTCAATAGCCCGACGGAAAGACGGACGCCCTAATTGTCCACGTGACTAGGGAAGGTCATTTGAAATAGTGTTTCATAAAAGTTAATGCATCCATGAATGTAGATGTATGTATATTTCATTACGTATTGGATGTGTTATAAGATATCGTAATTTGATAGGGCACGTCTTGTAGTTGGGTCGACTTATACACGAAGCAGCTGGATTGATAATTTATTTGCCCCTAGAACATTGATCAATTCTTAGATTCTAGTGCATACGGAAAAGCGTCTTTTCTGTCGGGCTTTTTTTTTTCTAGATATTTTCACACATAAGACACTTTTTGGTCAGTCGGTCAGTCTGTCAGTTCCAATTATGTTAAACAACGGAAATAGGAAGGAAGGAAGAGGTGAGATGTGATTAAAAGGTGTGACTTCATAAAAAGGTGTAACATTTATTCCGATCGTTTTTACAAGCTGCTGATGACGTAATGATAGAATTCAAGGTCCGTGTAAAAAACGATCGGAAAACACCAAAAATGCCCATTTACGATTTTTATTGACAATAATATCTGTTGAATATTTTCATACCACAATATTTTACCGGAAGTAAGAACAACTAACTACTGAGTATATCTCAGAATTTTTGAGATGAGGTATTATTATTATTTCCATTAATATTCGGACCACATGAACACATAGCGCAGTGGTTACAGCATCAGACAAATTACTGTTAAGTAATCTGATGGTACTAGGTTCGATCCTAGTGTGAGAGAATATAACAATACTACTAACGCTAAAAGTACGGTCGATATACCCCCGTCGGATAAATAAAGTGTT
>OY735225.1:48353504-48366004 GCA_963457665.1 Thysanoteuthis rhombus | reverse complement strand
TATAGCGTGACTGATCAACAGACAGTTCTCACATACATATGGGTAAACATTTCCCTGTATAAAAATGCTTTTTTTCTTCATCTATCATTACCGTCTCACCCACACGCAAATCTGACCGGTAGACATTGCAATCAACAATGATTGACTGGGAATATCCGCATTTATGGCCGACATGTTTGAAGAGACGACCCAGCAGATCGTTCACGTTGAATTCATGTCCGTTTATGCGTGTGCTTAGGTCTGCGGGGTGTTGGAATCATGAACTGAGATGTTAAGGTGGAAAACAAAGCTCCAGACCAACTCAATTTGCTCTCGCTGTTCTCGGCTATGTTATTAGAGACTGTCAACCAGAACTGTCATTATAGGTTTCTTCAGTTTTTAACTGACTGAGTTGCTGGCAGTGTGGCTGCCTATTGAACAACCATAGTCAAAATAGTTTCCATCCTTTTTTTTTATATGTCCGTATGTTCCAGCGCTCCTGTCCAAACTGTTTTGTCTACAGACGTTAAAATTGGTGTCAGTACTCTGCTAAAGCCTTTAAAAAAATATTTCTTCAATTTTTAGACAAAAAGCAAGAAAAAAAAACATCATTCTGACGGGTTTATCAATCAGCTCTACATTTTCCTTCTTTACTCAACGCCAGTGATGTCATAAACGACTTCAAATTTTGATGCTACGATTGTTCAGTTATTGACAATGATGCCGAGCATATACATGTATCATGTGAAGAGGTCGAACCAATGTGCGTCGTGGACTGAAAAAAATCATCATTTTTTCATCATGATATCTATGATGTTTTGTGTTTCTGAAAATATCCCCCAGAATAGATTTTTAGTGGGCTTCCATTAACGATGTAAATTCATGCTGAATTGGTACCTGGTTAATGCCCGACAGCGTCCAGACTTATTTTTCTAAAAAAAAAAACAACTTTTTTATTGATCACAATCTAAGAAAACTTGAGATATGTAACTTATTCATTGATCACCCTTTTTTTCTAATTTTCCAATGATTAATTGCACCAAACATTGCAAAAGACATTGGTCACGTTACGATTTCTATTGAGCGACAGACCAGACCACCCTCTCTTTATTTTCATATTTCTATCTTTCTCTCAGTCTCTCTTCTGTGTTTCTCCATTTATCTCTCTTCCCATCTCCCTCCCCCTCTCTCTCTTTGACTGTCTTTCTTTGACTCCGTCTCCATCTTCCGCCTTTTCTCTTCCATAATGAATACACAACAAACATGTGTATATGTATCAACGTATCAAATTGATCTTGTTTCGAAATAAGGGCTTAATACCATTAGTAGAGCAGTTTTAAAATGGGTAAAGATATCTTCCAATGGTCCATTTCAGATTGTACATTCTGTTTCACTTGAGAAACCTTTTCAAACGACCCTTTATGGATCAGATTCCAACACGTTGCCACCCCCTTTGGAAAACGAAACTATCAATTTTCTTTGTACTTTTCTACCTTCAAAAGCTTAACTTTGTAGTTTTTTCTGGGGTTTTCCCTTCTTCCCTTGATATAGTTGTGGCATTTCTTATGTTGTGGACCAGCCTGGTACCGATATGGCCATGTCATCTTGCTACCAGAGATCGATTTGGAACAAAACCATTGCACACTGCAAGACATGATTATATTGCGAGATTATTTCATCCATTTTTCCCTCCAAAATGCAGTTTAGCTATGTATAATAGCATTGTCATTGTTTGTTTTATCTGTGAAGGAAACATTTTGATAACAACAGTGACAGAATTATCGAGTGCACCAAAGAATTCTACCAAGAACTCTACTCTTTAAGACATGGGCAACTGAGCAACGTCCAGGATACGTAAGACGCTGACAATCAGTTCGAGGAATTCCCAGAAGTTACACAATGGGAGGTAAATCAAGCTATCAAACAAGCAACAAGAAAGGAAAGGCACCTAGACCAGATAACATCACCATCGATCTACTCAAAAAAGCTGGTAAGATCGTCTATAAAAAGCTAGCTTATCTGTTCATCTTATGTCTAAGACAGAGTGGAGTCCCAGAAGAATGGAACACGGTCATCATAATGCTTCTAAATAGAAAAGAAACCTCAAAGACCTCAATAACTACAGGCCTATAAGCCTACCCAACATCATTTATAAACTGTTCACAAAAATCATCACCAACTGGATCACTGAAACACTAGATGATAACCAACCACAAGATCAGGCTGGATTTAGAAGAAGCTACTTGACTGTGGTCCATCTCCATTCAATTAACCAGCTGAAAGAGAATCAGCAGAATACAAAATGACACTTGCTGTAGCATTTATAGACTTCAAGAAGGCATTCGACTTCGTAAAAATTCCCATGGTCATGAAGGCTATCTCTTTACAAGGTGTAGATCCTATATACGTCAGAGTATTGCAATATATACAATCACGGCAACTTTTCATCAGGCTAGATAAAGATATTGAACCCTTCCAACTCCAAAAAAGGAGTAAGACAAGGCGATACTAGCTCACCCAAACTCTTCACAGCCTACCTCGAGGTGACCTTCCGTAACCTGGACTGGGAAAAAAGAGGAATCAAAATAGACAGCAAATACCTGAGCCATCTCAAATTTGCAGATGACATCGTCTTTTTTGCAGAAACGTATACAACCTTCAACTAATGCTAAATGAACTAAACGAAATGAGCAAAAGAGTTGGCCTACACATGAACTTCAGTATAACAAAAGTTACGTGCAACAATCACATCAAGAATAAGAACATAACTGTCAAAATTAAAGATTCAAAACAGGAGAAAGTAGTCTATTACATTTACTTAGGACAGTGAATCTCAATGAAATCCACAAAAGAAGAAGAAATCAAGTGAAGAATCACCGTAGGATGGCAAGCTTTCGGCATAGCGAGCTCAACCTTCAAAAACAAAACGATTCCAATAATCCTGAAAAGAAGAGTATACAACCAATGCATCTTCCCAATAATCACTTATGGAGCTGAAAAATGGAACCTAACCTAGAGACAAACCTGCAAACTGAGAAGCATACAACGTGTGCATAAGAGAATCATTCTCAACCTCACATGGAGAGATCACTAGACAGCACAATATATCAGGAAAAAAAAAACAGAGACCAGAGTCATCATAGAATCCATTTGAAAACTCAAATGGCAATTGGCTGGTCATGTTGAGAATGAAAGAGCACTGATGAACATCACGACTCATAACATGGATCCCCAGAGACCACATGCGGAACTGAGGCCGACAAAAAACAAGATGGGGAGATGAAGTAGACAAATTCAGAAAATATTGGTTCTGCGATGCTCATGATTGAGAAATGTGGCGAATCCTAGGGAAGGTCTACGTCCAACAACGGACCTTAAAAGACTGATGATGATGATGATGATGATGTTGATGATGATGATGATGATGATGATGAAGGCTAAAATGTTTCTTAGACTGCATTGTTGAGGGAAATAGAAATATATTGCGGTGTACTATGTAAAAGGTAATCAATATATTTAAACATTCTCGTACGTCTTCAAAATTGGCAGATTGTTGACTGAAGATTAAAAACGACAGAAATCAAAAAAATATTGGCACAGGATTCACCATCAAAAAGTTACGAGCAAAAATCAGGAACCTTCGGTCTAAATCATATTAATTTTTATTTTCATGGATGCTGAAATCAAAATATTGAAATGTGTCGGATACCTTTTGCCTTTTATATCTATCTGTCCATCTATCTATCTATCTTTCGATCTATCTCTACATATGTGTATGTGTGTGTGTGTGTCCGTTTGCTTGTTTGTCTGTCTGTCATGTTATGAAGAGTACCTAAACATCGGTGCAGCCTAACCAATTTTGCCATGTCTCCTCAATGGACCTGGAGAAGTGCTTTAACATGGAACGTTTTCAGAAGAAATACTTCTTGATGGTTTCAGAGGAGTTCTATTTTCAGTGTAACTATAATACCAAAGTGGTCTCTCACTTTCCGTCTATATGCATTTTTTCTTATATGTTCATACATGAATTCTTCAATGGGTTTAAAGTGAGGGAAAACTACCCCCACAAGGGTCAAAAGTGAAGGGAGATATTTTCATTCCTATGAGCGACCAAAAGTGATGTATCTTTTATTAGATGAATATATTATGTCTTATATATAAGAGATGGCTGGTTGTCTACCATGATATGAAAAGCCTTAAATATAAGTGCAGCCAAACCGAATCTGCCATATAAACTCAAAAGTCATAGGGAGGGGATGAAAGAGACGGTAAAGTTTTTGTTTCTTCAAAGTGTAAAAAACGGAAGGCAACTTTTCCTGCTTCTAAAGAGAAAAAAAAATGAAGGGAGACTTTTGCTACCCTCAGGTGCTAAAAAAACAAGGAAAAAATGGCGACTTTTCCCCTCTTTTCACGGGTCAAACGTGAGTGGATATCTTTTCACGGCTTAAGCGGTCAAAAGTGTAGGGAAACTTTTCTGCTCTTCAGGAGATCAAACTTGAAAGGAGATTTTTCCTCCTCTTAAGGAGCCAATAATAATTGGATTCCCTACTTAAAGGGCCAAGAGTTGAAGGGGACCTTCGTACTTTTTTGATGGGTCAAAACTGAAAGTAAGCTTTTTTCCCACTTTTGAAGTGTTAGAAGTGAATGTAAACTTTATTTTCCCCTCAAGGGATCAGAAGTGAAGGAGCATTTTTTCCCCAGTAAGGATTCAAATGTGACTATAAATCTTTTTCTCTGAAAATCTTTTTTCTGTCTGAAAACTTTAGCTTTTTTTTCTACATGAAATGACCTGGCGTAGATAGGCTCTTCAGCTATCCGTATATAACATTTTAAGTGTTTTAATGGGGGATTACTATTTACAATGTAATTATAATGCTACAGTGCAATCTTACTTTCAATTGAATGTTACAACTTTCTTATTTTTTATGCTTTTTAAGGAGTTTATAATGAGGGGAACAACCCCACCTTCAAAAGTAGACAGTGAGCGGGGATTTTTCCTTGAAGATGGTTACTTGAAATAGTAGTTTACCTGCAGCATCTCAATTGATATTATTGAATACATACCGTCAGCAAATGCTTGAAAAGGTCCCTAAAAGAACCAAGCGTTCTAGGTCCTCAAATCCCCTGCTAGAGCCCTGAGTGGATGGTTACTTTTTTACATGGATGACAGCTGTAGTTTTTATTAATCCTTGAATATTTTATCCGGCGTAGACATGCAATTCAGTTAGTCTGAACACGCACAAACACAAGTACACGCACACACACACACACACACACAGACAGACAGACAGACACACACACACACACACACACACACATATATACATATATATATATATATATATACTGCACGAAGGCCTTTCACATCTCCTCCTATAACGAGTGTGATTGTGCTAATCTCTGCCATGTATTACCGACAAACTTCCATTTTGCCTCAGTATCTTGCGTTTGGTCTTTCCTTACTACACTTACTGTCTCACAGGCATCAGCCAGGTAACTTTTCTTTCAATCTGTTGGTTTTTTTCCTTCTTGCTAAGTCCATTTTTTCGATTACATGTACAAAATTCTTCACCCTTGTCTTTTCTCAGATCCATTATAATCTTTTCTTATCACTGAAAGTTATTCCTAACATTGCTTTTTCCATTGCTCTGTTTGTTATTCTGAGTTTTTTTTTCCGTATAGTTTTGCATGTTTTCAGGTTTTGCAAGCGTACATCATAACTTGTATTATGAATTTGGTTTAAGGTTTACGTTTTAGTTTACGATATGTACGTCCCTATTTATACCAAATGCTTTCCAAACAATCGTATCCATTTCCATGGCCTTTATCTAGCTTGACCTAAGTGAATATATTCCTTTACTTCTTCTATAGATTCACAGTCAATTCTTCTGGCCTACTTCGGGACTATATATTGGAAATTTCTTTTGTCTTTGTATTGTCCATTTTTCACTCTTTTTGCTTGCTTCTTCCCCCCTCTTTCTGTCTATATATATATATATATATATATATATATATATATATATATATATATATATATATATGTGTGTGTGTGTGTGTGTGTGTGTGTGTGTGTGTGTGTATTAATTCATATACAAACACATACACACTCTGTTTTCATAGAAACTTGAATGAAACACACAAATGATTTAAAACACCGAGACACACGCATTACGTATGTCAGGGTGTCCGCCTCTACACACGAATTCTTCCACCCGGTCGTGTGAACTGATGCATACAATGTACAACATTCTGAAAGAGTTAGAAATTGAGGTTAACAGTCCGTAAAAGAGGATAACTAATTCAATTGACGGATTGATTCACTCTGACTTCAAATGATTCAGTTTCTCTTCTCCTTATCTTCTTTGCTTATCTTCATATTCTACTCGTTTTCCTGCCCTTTACCCCAACTCATTTTCCCGACTCGTCTTCCCGCGTTTTTCCTCACTCGTTTCCCGCCATTTTCTGTACACACTCTCCTGCCTTTTTTTGTTCGATTTACCGATGTTCTCTATTTTGTTTTACTTTCTTACCTTTCTTGCTTGGTACAGAGTTCTTTTCCTTCCTTCTAACGCTACAGCATCTTTCTCCAACTTACCACTAGTTTTCGTATTCTGTTGTAGTGATTTGGACAACTTGGTGGAAAGTTTCTGTCTCTCCCTTTCCCATCTCTGTCTCTCCCTCTCATGTGAATAAAAGAGTTCGTTCTCGTTCTTTTTCAAGTCCTGTACTCATTTCTTCTTACCCCGTTTCCCGACTTACTCTCCATTAATCTATCTTCTTCGTTTTGTTGTCTTTTTTTACCTGCTCGTTATACCGTCCTTTATTTCCTTTTCCCGTCTCAACATCTTCCTTGCTACTGTTTTCTCATGCAGTGACTAGAATAACCTTTGTATGATTTCCCCCGCGTTTTATAATGACTCAAATAACTTTGGAATACGTTCCACTGAGTTTTGAACAATGAGACGTACCCTGTCTATAGACCAAATACAGAGACGCTTTTCTTCCAATGAACTGTCGGGAAGGTTTTATAATAAGCTCACATGAGCCAAAAAAGATGGAAAAGGAAAACAAATTTGGCAAAGTTTGGTATAATAATATCAACAGCTACGTCCGTGTGTTGGTTATATAAAAAGATGCGCAAAGAAGTGGATTCATGCCTTTCCCAACGGCATTAGTATTAAGCAAACGCAAGCAGAAAAATCTCGGACGGTTTGCCATTCTGTTTTCCCTAACGGTAGATATTCTGCCATTTTGCACCTCAACGCCACTCTGCACGTCTAGAATACCCCACACGTTAATGTCACTGAGCACCCCCAGGCCGCTCCTTAACCCTTGTGTTACTCCATGTTACACAGTATTCATTTCACGTTACTCACCACCATGCCAATCGGTACCTCCAAGCCACCCCCACGATACTCCACTCCTCCAAGCCGTTCAACACCTCCATGCCCGTCCACACCCCCACGATACTCTCCCAAGCCGTTCTGCACCTCCAAGCCCGTCCACATTCCCATGATACTCCACACATCCAAGCTGTTCAACACCCCCATGCCCGTCCACATCCCCACGATACTCCTCACAAACCAAACTGTTCAACACCTCCATGCCCGTCCACACCCGCACGATACTCCCCCAAGCCGTTCTGCACCTCCAAGCCCGTCCACACCCCCACAATACTCCACACCTCCAAGCCGTTCAGCACCTTCAAGCCCGTCCACAACCCCACAATACTCCACACCTCCAAGCCGTTCAACACCTCCAAGTCCGTCCCCACCCCCACGATAATCCACACCCCCAAGCCGCTCAGCACCTCCAAGCCCGTCCACACCTCCACGATACTCCACACCCCCAAGCCGTTCTGCACCTCCAAGCCCGTCCACACCCCCACAATATTCGATACCTCCATACAGCTCAGTACCTCTACGCAATTTTGCATCTTCATTCCAATCAACAACCGATTTGTTTTCCCTTTTTCGGGTCGTTTTCCTTGTGATTAACATTTTTCTCCATTTCAACTTCCTAACGCCCCTTTCTTTTATCGTTCAACTGCCATTGGCTAAAACAATGGTTCTCAACCTTTTTTTCGCTCCTTACACCATCTCGAGTGCTCAAAGAATTCAATGTCCCCTTATTGCGAAGAAAAAGATTATTTAATTGTATATCATATGACTAATTCTTTGTAAAAATAGTGATATACAAACTTTAAGACACTTCCCGACCCATATAGTCCTATTGTACCCTTGTGAGGCGTATGCTCAACATTCAGAACCACAATTCTTGAGAAAGCAGTGGATCAAATGACCAATACATTGATAAGGCAAAAATATTAATAAATGAATGGATCTATAAATACAAAAGTAAATGAACTAATAAGAGCTTAGAGGTAAATTTGCAAAAGTATATTCAGGTCTGGAAAAGCGTAATATATCAGAATGTTGACAATGGCATAAATAGCCGTAACTGGCACATTCATCAGTGAAATCAATTCACAGGATGGACCAACGTTTGCAAGAATTTGAATTTTTTCAAGTCTTTTTTCAAGTTTATATATTTTTGATTTTAAGAATAGATTAAAGAAATAAACGTCAAGAATGCTGAAACACAAAGAAAAAAATTCCATTTTCATAATTTATTGTGTGTAAAACACAGAAGGAAACATTTAAAAAAAATTAATATTGGCAACTCTTCTGAAACACTCAGACAAAACCTCTTGAGTGTAGAAGTGTTCTTCATAAATAAATAAATAACAAACTGAATCCAGCAAAGCGGTCTCCAAGATATTCTGCCTTAAAGTACAGGCATCTCTGTTTCTTTGATAATTCGGTTTACACCACTCGTTTGCTTTCTCCGAAAAAGCGAAAAGAAATAATGGCATTTTGCTTTTGTTGGGTTGTAAGCCGCTAAAAAGTCAGTGCAAACAATCAAAGCACCGACAACTCAGCTTAACATACCACCAGCACCATTATGGGATCTAAGAACGCTGAAAATGTTTGATTTAATGCAATTTTGCAGAATGAATTTTTTTTTAAGCAAGCTTTACTTTGGGATAGGGGGATAACCTGTATTATCTATGTAATTTTACTCTCTCTCAACTCTATCGTTCTTGAATGGTATTGCCTTTTTATCCCCTTTGTGAAGGCACCTTATCCGTCTATTCAAAACCTTTATCTCACGCTTTACTCCTTTATTCGTTGCTTTTATCAATATGGAATGTAGGCTTAGCCAATAGAGCCGAGTCACACACACACACACACACACATGTATATACATATCTATATATATATGTATATATATATATATATGTGAATAAAAAATATGACCGTCACATTTTCCTCATATGATGTAAGTTGGATATAATAAGGAGTTTAATGATAGCAAAAATATATCCATTCTGCTCGGAGTTATGGATTTCCATTCTGTGTGGGGCTCCAGAGATTCGCCATGGGCTGAGAATCGCGTCATTTTTTGTAATGACCGTGATTTTTTTGTTCAGTATTGTTAGAAAACATACCTCTAATTACTAAGAGCTTTCGTTATGGTTCAGCTCAAAAATTTCCCTCTGACTCTCATATGGAAGACAGATGTTGTTACGTATGACCCACAGACACTGCAACTGTACCTTTGGAAACACAATATATTTGTGTAACTCTGAAGATACTTGAAGAGAAATTCTAAAAAATAATCTAAATGAATGAAATCTAAAAATTAATCTTCAAAAATTGAAAAGGTGCAGTTGGACCTAGCAGAGCCTCTGATTAAAGGTTTTGTTCTCTTTCTCTTCAATTATTTCTACAGATTTGCAGATGGAAGGTGACCTAAAGAATACCGAATCGGAGAGCCAAATTTAACGACCTTTTGATTAGAAGGCGGCATTCTCACAAACTGGGCTAAACTGACAAGTCTTTTATACCTACGATTTTTTTCACCATATATACAATAAAAAAGTAGCAGTAATCATCTTCAGTCGGAGTAGATGTAGGAGTGCAATTTGACCCTGCATCAGTTAGGCTAAACTATTCTAGTGACTGTCAAAGCTCTCTTATTCCCCTTCAAATTTTTACTTTTAACTTATCTTCTTTGAATTCTATCTCTGTATTTTTTTCTTTCTCGATTCTTCATTTCGTTTCTTTTTTTTCTCAACAGGCTTTCCCCACTTCCAACGATTTCCCCCCTTCTCATTCCTGTTTGCAAGACCACGGATACGAAAACATATCGAGTATTATTCTCTTTTTCTTACTTTTTCTTTTTGAATTCGGATATATTTTAGACTGTATTTTTTAAAATCTCGACAGAATAGAAAATGAAGCAATTTTGTTTGTTGAGCCAGACGATAGGCACATCCGGGTTCTGCGTCAACCGGCGGTTCGAGTGAAAAGTTTCACTTCCGACAAAATGGACGAATTATAGTAGTCAGTGACTTTGGAAATTGGAACAGACATATAAATAAGAGATAAGAAAAAAGGAACAAGTTCCAAGATAAGAAAACCATCAGAATAAAAAAGAATGTCTAATGAAAATAAAGAGAAACGGAAATTTTGAAAAGACAAAAAATTTATAAAGAAAAAAGCTCAACCGAGAAGAATAAGACTGAACTATTTACAACCAATGTGCTTATACTTACTTATGTACACAGACTTACGATTGTAGGTATGTATTTTTACAATCACACGTACTTATATTTGCTTATTTCTTGTCGTTAATTCAGTAAAGAAAAGAGCAAGAATAAATAGGTACTCGTCTAATCGCAAGTTAATAAACTTTTTATCGATGGTCGGATTTGTATTCAGAAAAAATTGTGATATTGACATCTGACAAATAATTAGACACACCAATACATGCACACACACGTTCACATACCGACAACCTCTCTCTCTCTCTCTCTATATATATATATATATATATATATATATATATATATATGTACATATATATATATATATATATATGTACATATATATATATATATATATATATATATATATATATATATAGTCTGGAATTCTCTGCAGCTTTATACACTAAAGCTGTTGCTGACTTTTCTTTCTTTTATTAGTATCTAAAGTTCTTCAGTCTTAAAGCATTTGAGACGTTACTTCAGAAATTTCAACGAAAGATCCTACATGAATGTATACATACGTGTGTGTAGAGGTTTGTATGTGAATACATCTACATCAACACACACACACACACACACACACACACACACACATATATATATATATATATATATATATATATATATATATATATATATATGAAAATCAAAACTCCGTCAGTCCGTCTATTCCACTTTGTAGAATCTGGAATGCTGCGTAGCATTACATAATTTTATGGCAGGGGACATAGAACGTATGAGTTATGACAGGTTTTACGGAATAATCTAATTCTCGATGAAATTGGACCCTGACTTTTCTATTCTGGAAGTTCTGATTTTGAGTGTTCTCTTCAACTGATTCACTACCTACAGACATTCAAGTAAACCCGACATTACATTGCCAGGAGACTATCTACTGAGCAAATGGACGTGCTCAAAACTCCTATCCACGCGCAAGTAAATAATGTTTTCCATCAAGTTATTTTGAACAAAAAGTAATAACGTTTCTAAAAATATCTTAGAAGCAGAGGGTATTTAAAAAAAACATTATCGATTCATTTCAATATGTTCTGACAGTCTAAAGTTTTCTTGGTTTTGTCTCACGCTGGTGGGAGAGAGGTTCATAGAAGCAGTCACCGACTCCATTTAAATATGCATTTCTTTTCTAAATTACGCATGAACATTATTCTCTTTAAAGAATTCGCAGATTCCCTTCCTAATGAGAGCTACAATCGTATCATTCATATTATATTATGTTTATCTCTGGCAACATTCTGTGTTATTAAAAGAATTGTTTCTGAGATGCACATCTAAACTGCATTTACTATTCCAATGTTTTTGTTACGACCTTCTATGTCGACGAACTTAAAGAAATAAAGCAACATGGAACATCTCATGCTCTTATATAGACTCTTATTGTCTATTTCTTTCAACTAATTAGCAGTCTCTTGCAGAGCTGTGCCTTGCTTATATGTAAATATCTGTACTACTATTGCAACTACTTATAGACTCATCTGATAAGGCCGACCATCGTATTTCTACACCTTTTTGTTTCGATCAGAACTAAGTTATTTATCTTCATCATTGTCAGCCTTTTACGGTCAATTGTTGGAGATAGATCTTCCCCAAGATTCACCAGATCTCTTTATCATGGGCGTCACAGAGCCAATACTTTCTGATCTTGTCTAGTTTGTTACACTATCTCGTATTTTGCTGGCCGCTTCGATGCATGTGATCTCTGAGGATCCACGTTCTGAGTTATGATATCTAGCGGTTGTCTTCACATTTGCATTGCGTGGTTCTCAGCTTGGGGATCAATCTTTTGACTAGATTCCAAGTTTCAGCTCCATCGGTGACTATTGGGAAGATGCATTGGTTACATACCCTTTTTTCAGATCAGTGGAATTATGTTTTTTCTTGAAGGTTG
>OY735225.1:48333504-48348504 GCA_963457665.1 Thysanoteuthis rhombus | reverse complement strand
CCTTTTTCAATAACGTCAAGAGTGGTGTTAAATTAATTTTAAGATCAAATTAATGGAACTGCTATTTGATCTCCATTCATCTATCTTTTTATTTGGCGGGGGGGGGGCAGCAATTTATCCTGTCTATTACGATGGGTGTTTACTCAAGCATATATAAAATTAACATCTTCCTGCCGTGATTTAAAATCCATGTGATTCTAAGGCGGCTTTCTTACCAACTGGGCTAAACTGACTAGTCTTATACACCTATGAATTTATCTATATACAATAGTTACCGTAATTATCTAAGAGGAGAGAATGACCCTATGATAGTCTGGCTTGTTATTTTATACGTTCAACCCTAGCCTAAAACATCGTGGCTAAAGAAAGAAGATTGCAAACAGCTATCAAATATTTCATTACATGTTTTACATAGTTGCTTTTGAATTATTTCAACAAGTATTCCCAGGGAAAGAACTCGCCCACTTGTCATAGACATATCATTAGCATATTGATTGAACACTATTTAATGTCTATAATTAAGACTTATATTTATTATAGTGTTCGGTTCAAGATGGGAGAGTTGATTGCGTGTTTCTTGACGTGTATCCGCACAAATAGAAGGCATTAATTTTCCATTGTATATATGTATGTATCTCTGTTCCCAGCTTACAGCTTTATTGAAGGTGCTGCAGTATTCGTAACACTCGAGCAATTATCAGTAAGACCCTCTTCCGGCTTACCAAACTGTCAAAGCTTCGTTCTACCTGAGGCTTCTAGTTCTCCAATTGGCCACCTAAAAACCTTTAGTTGTCAAAATCGGGAGGATAGATTTTTCTTTCACTTTTAGGAGTGAAAAAATAATCACGGAGAGGATATTGTTTTCTGTTTCGGAGGGAAAATTTGCTCAAGTTCGATAATGTAACGAGAACTGATCTATCTAACGTCATTTTGCTTTAACTCCTTAGTATGAAGGAGAGGTTTATAAGTCTTTCTCCTTGTGCTGAGTGCTTAGCAGAGAAGCATTGAATACCATCTTAAAGTCTATGGTGTGACTCAGCAGTGGATTGAACATCTGCCTACTGAACCAGCACCGAGCATTCTAAGACTGAGCCATAGAAATCGATTGGCTTGTATCTCAACAATCTAAGGTATCCTCTTCTCTAGTGAAATTTTAGCTTTACACTTTCCATTACTGACTTCCAAGTAAATTTGTGTCAGTCCTACACTTCTAGCAATCTTGTCACAATAGTAACAAGCATTAGTCATTAGCTAAGCAAAAATCACTCGCCTAGAATTTGTCATGAGCCAAAATCACGTAATTTAAGCCAACTCGATTTTATAGTCAGCTTGTGGAAGTCTGTGTTAGGATATCCAAACAAAAGGCTGTTTGAAATTCTTAGATGAACCATCGTCGCGTAACTATCCCAAGTAGTATTCAGGCTAGTATTATTATCTCTTATTTCAATTACATTTCAGTCAATCTGCTCTAAGGCCTTCTGATTGCTTCCAGAAATAGTTATCATTATTCAATGAATTATTCGTATTCTCGCTTGAAATTATAGCAGATCGAGAAATTTAAAATCAGTGCCGAATAAGTGAAGGAAGTGGAAGATAGGTAGCCGGATTAGTGGAGATCTACCGTATACTTATCTCCATAAGTCAAAGCAGTCTCTTTTGTGGTAAATTTTTGACAATAATTCTCCATTATAGACTTCGAGGTGAATTTTCCTTAGTCCGTCACCTTTCGTTACAACGGTAACAAGCATTAGCGATTAGCTACTCAAAAATCAATTGATTCCAGTTGCAGAATTGGCGAAAACGGAAATGACGGTCGCTGTTGGTGGCAATAAAGAAATATAAACCAACCAACCAAAAGAAATGGACATATCACGTTGAGCAGATGGTAGAAGTGCTTGCTCCCAGTTCAGTAGGCCGCGGTTCAATTCGCCACAGACTTTATAATTTGTATCCAATGCTTTTCCGCTAAACACTCAGCACAAGGACCACGATGTAGAAATCTCTACTCGAATCTGAAGAGGTACGGCCAAAATCATGTTGAACCATCAGTTCTCGTAAAATGATTATGATCAAGCAACGTTGGGCCTGGTCAGTACCTAGATGAGTGACCATTGGGGAATACCATGATGCAGAACGAAATTTTGTCAAGCCAGAAATGGGTCTCACAAACAATTGCTCGTTATACCTAACCCAGCGACGCCATCGATGTTGGTATAAGCAAAGAATGATGATACATGCATACAAAAAGTAGATTACTGGATTAAGGTTGAAGCAGCTTGACTTATGATATCCCAATAAGTGAAACTTTGAAACGAAGCAGTTTCCAAGTAATAGTTATATATGGTGACTAAGGCAAGAGTGAAATCTTCCCAGGTGAACTTCAAGAATTTCACTTTATCAACAGAGAAACATACAGTCTGATGGGATAATATGGTCTTCCTGTTAACTAATTCTGAACGTCTGTTGTCTATTGCTGACTACAACTTCATTACTGAGGTTCACCTGGGGACAGTATTTGTTCAAATTAATCGCATGTTTCTCTAGAAGAAACTGAAAGCAGCTGACTCATTTTATCCATCCATACACCCATTTTGGGATGGAGCTCGAACTTCTACAATTGTTTTCTTTAGTTTCATGTTGTCAACTATACTCTGTTTATCGGCTGTCACAATTTGTCAAGAAAATTGCACTTGGAAATAATTCATTGTAGTTCTTTTTGCTTAACCTATAACACACATTAAAGTGGCTTATATTATCAAGCTTGATGCAAAAGATTTTCAAGGCTTGATTTGGATATTTTGAATATCCTAAATAAATATTTTGATATTATCGCCATTAGTCTCAACTAGTTTACCCAACTGAAGCATCGTTTAGAAAGAAATCTCCTGTAAAAAAAAATCAAAAAAACTCCACAAACTATTTTGTGCATGTTCGGATATTTGCAGAATACCTCCACCAAAACAAAGTAAAACAAAGCATTCCGATATTTTGTTTGTTTGCTTCCATGTCCAGAGTTAGAATCGATAAACAAAAACACGCTAGTTTTCCGTTTTTTCTTTCATTTTCTAATAAATGAATTATTATGAAACATTTTTATTTCCCAAGGATTTTATGACCACTTCTCACCTTCATCATGATAGAATTAAAATCTAACCAATAACGTTCTGATAAATGTAAAAGGCACACATAAAAATCTCTAAATATAATAATGATTTTTGATACTTCATATGATTGAAATGAAAAAATATATACATAAATAGAGTCAAAAAATGTAGAAGTTATTAATGGACTATACCAGCCAAAATAAGGTCACCCAAAAGGCCAAAAAGAGCAAACAGTATGGCCAGTAACGCTGGAACACAAAAGCAGACTGACAAAGACACGCACATATAAAAAAGGAGGAACCCTTCGCCATTTTTGTTTGCATTGATTGTTCAAAAACAGAAAAATGTATTGAATATTGTAACTACCACAATGTAAACAAACAATTGGAGAAAAGGATAAGTTTAAGAGTACATGATCTTCTGCTCTCAATCGGAGTGTCCATGACTGAATTGGTGAAGAAAACTTGGCTAAATCATGCTTCTCCTTGGCTAGGGAATGTGGGTTCGAATCCAACCTGTAGGCTTATTCTTTATTTTGTGATTGACGCTATTTGCTCACTGATGGGGGGGGGTATTGGTCTGAGCTAAAAATTGCAATAAAAAGCAACGTATAAAAATTAGATGAGAGTGAAAAGAAGTCTTATTTTTTTAAAATATTAATGATAATTTGATAAGACGCGAATTTCGACTTTTAAAATGCACGATGATATGATAACTCTCAGAGTATGATTAGAATTGATCCTTCTGAATGGAGACATCACCAGGAGCAACAACAGGTGCAGCAACAACAGCAGCAGCAACAACAGCAGCAGCCGTTTAAAATCAATCGTTGTACATAGGCCTTTCCCATGGTCTGCTACGTGCTTTCACTTCTAAGTGTCATGGTATCAAAACATTTTGAATATTCCTAATTCATGACACAATCTTTTTGCTAGCCACAGTTTTACCCATGGTTTCGAAGGATCCACGATGTGAGTTGCAATGTCCATTGATGTTTGCCATCCTTGCAAATAGCCTTACTAAGTTTATTAATAACCTTGAGGATATCTCTGATGTGTCATGAAATCACTATTGTTGAAACGAAAGGCCCCTGATGCAATCAAACAACAAAAGCAAAACGATCGTCATGGTTAACCATATACTATCGCTGCACTTTCAATTTTATTGTCAGTGAACATTTTCCGTCGTATTTTTTTTTTGTCATGGATATCTGCTGACTCAGCTAGATACCGTTAACAAATCCGATCCGAAATTTCGACCAATGAGAATCTTTCAAAATCCTGTTAACGATACTGGAATGTGATTGGATAACTTTTACCTTTCTTTTATAGAAATGACGTCAAAATAATGCGATTAAGACTCTTAAGAGGCTTGTTCGAAGCTGTGACGTGGGTTCCCGGTTTTTGCTATCCTATGGCTTCTGATGATGGCAGCTTATCGTTGAAGGGCTAACCGTATCTGCTACAAAAAAGTGACACTCTATGAAGAATCTTTGTTTACTTATTTGTGCATTTTGAGCTAGGATATAGATAAATGGTAAGTAAATAAATAAAGGGATAATGAACGAGGAAAAAGAAAGAAAGCAAACAGAAAGAGAGGAAGAAAGAATTAAATAAAGGGTGAGTAGGAGGTAGTAAGGAAAGAAGGGAATGGATGGTAGGAGAGACGGTGGGTAGAAGGAAGAGGAAGGAAAGGAAAGGATGGTAAGGAGGAAGAAAAAAAGAAAAAAGGAGGGAAGAAGGAACGAGGGAAGGGAGAAAGGTAAGTCGAAGGAGGGGATGAAGAAATAAAAGAGGAAAGAAGGAGGTAGGAGAGTAAGGGAGGAAAAGTTGAAGTGAGGGTGGAGGAAGGGAGAGATGGAGGGAAGCCAGGTGGAAGGTACAGGAAAGCGGGAAGGGAGTTAGGAAGAATAGAAGGAAAAAGGAGGAAGGAAGGGAAAGAGGGAAGAGAGAAGAAAAAGGGGGAAAGGTAGGGAAGAGAGAGAAAAACAGGGAGGAAGAAAAAGATGAAGGGACGTAGTGTTGAAGGAAAAGGGTATCAGGGAGGATAGAGTAGGTTGGAAGCAGAGAAGGGAAATGGAGGGAAGGAGGGGAAAGAGGAAGGAAGCGAGGAGGAAAGGGAGGAAGGAACGAAGGAAGTGGGGAAAAGAGGAAGGAAGGGGAAGAAAGAGGAAGGAAGAGAAGGAAAACAGATAAGGGGGAGGGGAAGGAAGGGGAAGGAAGAGTGAGGAAGGAAGAGAAAGAGGACAAATGTCCAAAGAAACGAACAGAGAAGAAGCAAGAGAGCCGAATTAAAATAAAATGACCAAAATAGAGATCACTTTCAAGGAATAAAATTGGTATTTTGAAATTTAAGATCTGTCAGGAAGAAAATAGAAGCCAGGAATAGCATACAAGTAGTCCCCGATTTGCGACAGGGTTCCTTTCCGATTGGCAGATCGTAATACGAAATGGTCGCAAGTCTGACAAATCTTTTTCTGATGAGTTTCAATGCTATGCCTCACCATTAGAAAAAAAACACAAAAACAAAAACAAAAACAAAAAAACCTACTGCGTTCTCATCTTTACTTTTTTTTCAGTGTTGCAAATTCAGATATCATTTTTCAAATTCGGGATCCTGGAAGTCATTCACAAATTTAATAAATTTGAAAAAAGTCAACATCTAAATTGGCAAGATATCTTTTTAATCAAATTTTCAAACATCTAAATATTATCAATATTGGATTCATAAATTCGAGAAAAAAATAATAAAAAAAAAATAGGCATATCTAGAGTGGCAATTCTGCTTTTATTCCCCAACACTTAAAAAAAAAAAGAAACAGAAAACAAAGACATAATCATATCTTTGAAATGAAAATTTAGTATAAAATAAGCATGGAAACAATAAAAATGTCACCAGAAAAAAATGTTCAGAAAAACGATATTTTGGAAAAAAATGTATTAGACATAACACTCCCTATTTTAAAATTACAATTTTAACCCATTCCTCTCCATTAGTGTATGCTTCATAAGTAAAATATCCTTTTGTTGATTTTTCTGTGATATAACATAGGTATAACAAAGAGTAGAACGTATTCATAATATTTACATAGGATATATTTGTTTGCTTTTCTTTTCATGGTAACTTACTTACTTTCTTGAATATCAGCTCTTATGCACACGTACGGTCAAACACATTTTCATATTCACTTATATTCTAATATACCTGAAAGTTGGGTAAAACCTGTCGCGGTAAGGGATAACATGCTGGAAACAGAGAGCAAGAAAGAAGAATGCGGATGAAAAAGAAGCGAAATCATAATGACAGAAAATTTAACAAATATAAATGACAAAAATCAAGAACGTATTCACCACTTCAATTTACATTATCATCATTTTTGCTAATATCAAGGTGTTAAGAAAATAATTACATAACTGGAAATAGAATGAGAAAGTATTTGAGAAAAAATCGTATATATATATATATATATATATATATATATATATATATATATATATATATATATACACACACACATCTGTACTTCGTACGTATATTCAAAAAGGAGATAAAAAACCTTTGCCAGGGAAATTTAATTAAACATTATTTATCAATAATGTAATCACCATCATTATCAATAACAGCAGTAGCACAACGGGGAGGATAATTCAAAAAAATATTTTTCTTTTTTTTTAATAAATATTCAGCATTTCTTTTTTGGCTCTTTGAAGTTTCTATTCTCCAGGGGGTTGAACTTTACTTTGAAGAATACAATGCCGGGAAGAATAGATGATCAACTAAATCTAGAAGTCAATTATCACGATCACTATCTAGTATCAGTGAAAAAACAATCAACACAACAGTCCCCCCTCCCGTATCTGAGGTTTTGCTTTCCACAGTTCCAATTACTCATGGTCAACTCCAGAATAAAAAATTCATGAATTCTACCCAATAGAGGTCCAAAAACTGAAGAGTGGTGATGCTGGCGATTCTGGATATTACAACGAGAAGCTGTTAAGTGCTTCCTTTAAGTGAAAAGCTGAAAGTTCTCTAATTATTGAAGCAAGAGAAGAATCGTACGGTGAGATTTGAAGTACGGATGAATCGTCTATCGATCACAACTTTTATTCAATTATATTATTATAATTGTTATAGTTATTGTTGTTAATCTCTTATGTCGAATTTATAATTTAAAATCTATAACACTTATGCATGTATTGTGAAACATAGTATATACATATACATATATGTGTATGTGTATGTGTGTGTATGTGTGTGTGTGTGCGTGTGCGTGTGTGAGGGTGCGGTTAGATACTATCTGCAGTTTCAGGCATTCCCTGGGGCTCTTGAAACATGCAACTCACGGATAAGGTGGGGTACGATATCTAATCACAATAGCCCCACAAATGTCCCGACCAACCGGCTAAGTGGACTACAAATTCTTCACTTGTGGAGTGTCTGTATCTATGTGCCGAGTTGCCTATCTGTGTGTGTGCGTGCGTGCGTGCGTGCGTGTGTGTGTGTATGTGTGTATGTGTGTGTGTGTGTGTGTATGTGTATGTGTATGTGTGTGTGTGTGTGTGTGTGTGTGTGTGTGTGTGTGTGTGTGTGTGTGTTTATAGGGTGTGTCCCTGCGCTCCTGGTCACATTTTTGGGACTGCAACCTTGGAAATGCGCATGAGTAAACCACTGGGCACCATCAGGGTCCCTGCAATCATTTTTTGGACAAACAAACAATAGCCAAATCATGGGCTGATCTTTTCTTGGGATCATTTCAAATAAAGGATTTGTTTCTTTTGGATAATTCAAGATGAGAGATTTATTTTCAAATAATTTATTTATTCAGATAATTTCAGATTATCATTCTGGTACACGCGCACCATGGTGATTCATTTATGCACGGTACATATATATATATATATATATATATATATATATATATATATATATATATATATATATATATATATATATATATATTCCTTTTTCTTATTTTCTCGTTCTGTTTTAGTCGCATAAAAGAAAATTAAATAGAACGAATAGATCTCTATAGACACCCACCAACCCATCTTAATACATCGACATTGTTTTTGAAGTTCTGTGATAAAGTATCTTCATTATTCATTATTCTATTTATTCTATTTATTATTCAGATTTTTGTTTCCAGTTTCGTTTTAATTAACACCATTTTCGACCGATACATTGTTTGGCTAAGTGAATTGATCTGATTTTTTACGTTTTGAATGAGGCATTTTCATTATCAAATCAGCATTGGCCCTCCCTTTGGGGGGGGGGCTACTGCATTGAAATTTGCACGGGACACCATCTAATCTAATGCTTTTTCATTTTTTCAAAAAAGTGCTTTTTTGATGTCTATGGTCACGTCAGATCAATACTGCCCAACTATTAGGCTGGTATTTTTCAGATGATTCAAAATGAAATATATTTTAGATATTTTTTGATATCTGTCTTAGATTATTCGTTCTGATACACACACAGGCTACGGTGATTCATTCATGTGAGGTATGGATGTTCTATTAATTATTACCCGGAATGTTGTCTTCATTTTTGTTGCTGAACGTTCGACCGCATTCTTCATTCATCTCTCGAGTTTTCTGAAGATCCGACATGAAGTGTTATCACCGTTCCATAGATTTTTTCCTGCAGTTTTCTTCATCTTTGTTATTGTTTCGGCAGATAGATTCTTTGATCTTCCTCAGATGCTCGTTGTACCTGGCGGCCTTTAGAATTCTTTTTCTTCATGTTTTCCGGTTTTTCTCTCTGTGGAACTCAATTGTTCCAGAAGAAAAGATGAAGAATAACAGAGAACAAAGCGATTTCTAAAGATCGGATACAAAAAAAAATATCTGGAGTAGATCAAAATCTTGCAATAATTCCCATTGCTTAATGATTATAAATATGCTTTTCATTTTCAAATACAAAATGCTTGGATCTATGAATGGAGGCCCAGTAATTATTTTTCCAGCTTTTTTTTTTCACTTCCTTCTTGCACACAGGGGAAAACCATCAAAATGGTACTCATAATCTCAATAGTTTTGCTACCAGGTTAGTTTCAAGAATATTGTGATTACTTTAATAGTTCTTTGTGGTTCTGGCGTCGTATTTTGCAATCTATACCAATGTACGAAGTTTTTCTTTCTTATCCGTGTTCTTTGATATAACTATAGATTTTGTTGAATATCTAGATCGAAGAAGTTTTCGCTACTCCACTGCTTTGCTTTGAAGTAGGGATCAACGTCTCATATTTGTTTTTTTTCCCTCTTCTTAGATATATAATAGTTACTCTTCTTGTGAATGTTCCTATTGATAGAATAATGCATTCTTTTTACTGTTCCTTTCTTTGGCTTCTCCTACTTTCCCATCTTTGCATTGAATAACCATAACCACCAAAGGTGGCAAAGGGCTTTATCCTGTGCATTTTTGTGGTCACACACTTCTTTGAACAGATGGAAATTGGCATCAGTACTCCACTAGACCCCTCCTAAGAATGTTTTATCGATTTTTCGAAAAAAAAAAATCCTTAGATATTTTCTTACTCTATTTTAGATGTTTTCCATAGGAAAACGTCAGTGGTGTCATAAATAGAATTTATTCTGACCGTATTTATCCTTCAAATTTTGGCCCCACAATTATTAAATTATTGGCTGTGATTTCAACTTAGGAATGAATCTACGTTATACGTATAGTAATGATTGCATTGATTTCAGATAACTAACTATCCATTTTTCCTAATTTTTGATGCGTCTCTATGGTAAAATCCTAACTTTATATTTTCCTGTAGTGCTTGAGGTCGGGTTTCGAGCCTGAGTTGAGTTGGAAGCCAAAATTTCAAATACTGATTTTCTGTGCAGTCGAGAAGGCATTTGTCACTTAAAAGGTTTAAGATACTGTGTTCCTACTCTCATTAGGGCTTGTGCAGGTAGTAAGCTTAGCTCAACAGCCATTGAATGAAAAGCAAATTCATTATCAAGAAAATAATATCAGTATTCGTAGTTGTAGAACGTAATTTGATTAGTGGCAAAGTAGTTTATTCTGCTGTGTCCGTCACGTGAACCACTTTTCCGTTACTGGTTGATCAACTTCATCTTGTGATTAGACTGATCTTGTGTTTAAATCGTTCAGTGCATCATTCTCAAATACCTTAAGTTTTTTAAACAGTAAAGAGACTTTGAATAGAAGATTGACATGAACTCACTATCTACTTTGTAATCATGGAAAAATGATGGAAAAATCCTAAATATTCAGTGAACTAGTTCAAAAGCTTCATCTCCACACACACGCACACACACGCGGACACACACAAACACATATATATATATATACGTAAATATATATATATATATATATTTATATATATATATATGCATATATATATATATATATGTATATATACATATATATGTATATGTATATATATGCATATATATATGCAAATATATATATATATATATATATATATATATATATATATATATATATATATATATATATATATATATATATATATATATATGTATATATATACATATACATACTGCTGGGGTGCCAAATTGATATACCTATTTTGTTTCTAAAATACCCGAAAAGGTTTCATGGTAAATAACTGATTATTCCCACAAGAGACAAGATATGCATTGTACAATGATAACAAAACACTATGGTAGATTACATTAATCACATTGGCAGATGTTGGTAAACAGTTTTTTTATGTTTAGTGTTTGAAGCTGTAAAGCTTTATATATATATATATATATATATATATATATATATATATATATATATATATATATATATATATATATATATATATAAGATAAAGAGACAGGAGGTTAAAGAGATATATAGTATGATACTTGGATTCCAGAAAAAGTGTTGTATAATTTAAGTAAAGAAGCAATGATTAGAGAAAAGCCATAATTTTTGGAGTTTAAATTCAAATAATAACGGGGATTTCAACGAAAGCTAGCTAAATTTCTGCCATCAATTTTGATACTTTATTAGGGAAAAGTTAATCTCCACCTCTTATCCCCGGAAGGAATGAGAAGCTTTCCCCCACTTTTGACTCTTTGGAGGTCAGGAAAGGTTTCCCTACACGTTTGACCCTTTAAGGCTGGAAAATATCTACCCTGACTTTTGACCCCTTAAAGGAGAAACAATTTCTCTCTTCGCTTTCAATCTTTGAAGGGTGAAAAGTGCTTCTTTCCATTTTTGACTCCTTAGAAGGAGGAAAATATTCTTTTATTTTTGGCCCTTTAAAACAGCAGTTACTACACATATTAAAAAAAATTCCTTCCCTTTCGACCCAGGTGGGTGGGAGTTTCATATTAATATTGGCCCCTAAAAGAGGAGGAGAAAATTATTTTCCTTTTTGACATTCTTGGGGAAGGGAAAGTATACTCACGCTTTTGATCCAATACAGATGGAAAAAGTTTCGCTTCTCTTTTGGCCCCTTAAAAGGAACCTTTGACCCCTTGAAGGGAGGGAAAAGTCTCTTTTTACTTGTCACCTTGAAAGAAGAAAAGTGTACCATCACTTTTGGCCCCTGAAAGGAAGGAAAATTTACCTCCACTTAAGACACCTTAAACGTGAAAATAGTATACTTTAACATCTGTTCTTTTAATGGTGAAAAAAGTTTACATCCACTTTTGACTCCTTAAAGAAGAATGTATCCCATTATTATTGATCCTTTAAAAGGGAAAAGGTCCTCCTTCACATTTAATCCTTCACAAGGAGGGGAAAGAGCTTCCACATTTGACCCTCTCAAGGGGAGAAAAAGCTTCTTTTCATTTCTGACCCATTAAAGAAGGGAAAATGTATCCATTCTGTGTTGATTCCTTGGAGTTGAAAAACGTCTCCTATCATTTTTAACACCTTAAAAAAGTCTCCCGTCACTTTTGCTCCTTCATAACGAGGAATAAGCCTCCCTTCACGGTATGAGGGAGCGGTTTCCCTTCACTTGTAAAAACATTAAAGAATTATATCTAACCATAAGAAATAAGATATGTATATGGTCAGGAGTTAAGGTACCACTTTGCCATTATAGTTTCATCGTTATTTGAACCCACTTTTGAAACCTTGTAAGGAATTTCCTCAAAACTTTTTTTTATCCTAAAAACCCTTTCCGTTGTTTACTGAGTATGTATGCCAAATTAGAATAGGCTCTGCTCATGTTTAAGTGCCCTTTATATCATGACAAACATTACAACAGACATACACGGAATGTGTGACATTTTTCAATTATATATATATGTATAGATATACATATATATATATGTGTGTGTGCGTGTGTGTGTGATAGTGTGTGTGTATGTACGTGTGTGTGCATACACATGCATAATACCTATCATTCAATGGGATTATTTAAGTATGGTTAATCAGTTCGTTTTAGGGTTAGAGTATCTGAGTGCTCTGCATAGGATAAGATGACACTCAATGGCTCTCTGATTGTAGTATCTGTGATTTAACTGACAAGTGTTACATACACACACACTCACATACTATATATATATATATATATATATATATATATATATATATATATATATATATAGTGTGTGTATATAGATATAATGTATATATATATATATATACATATATATATGTATAGTGTGTGTGTATATATATATATATATATATATATATATATATATATATATATATATATATATAGTGTGTGTGTGTGTGTATGCATGTGTGTATGTGTGTGAGTACGTACATGCATCAGATCCCTAACGAGTTTATTGAATTTTCATTTTTTTTTGCCTTTCTTTTTGAAGTTCACAAAATGAGTTTATCTTAAAACTCTATACGGATTCACTTTAATCTCATAGAATATAAGATATTTGCCACACTTGAATGGGTTTTTAATCCCCTTTGATTAAATTCTTATGAGGAAAATATCCGGTGAAATAACTTTCAGAGAATCACAAATCCTTAAGTTGCATTCTTTCATGCATCCTTCAACCTCAATTGGCTTCATACCTCAAACATTCGCTTCAATTAGCCGACTGCAACACTAGCGAAACCTTTAAAGGTAATGAAACGAACGTTTCACCATTAGTGGAATTCTTTCCGTCTAAAATAGCATTTTCTTTCAACATGAAATGAAATAATTAGACTATGGGCTTTTTTTTTTTTTTTTTTTTTTGATAATGATGTCAATAGATTCTGGGTCGATAATCTGGACCATGAGAGCAAACGCAGCAAATTTAGAAATCAAAAAGCTTATGGCAAAACAAACGTGAATGTCACACTTTGGGAACCAATCAATTATCGATGCCGCCCGAACCTCCTCAGCTGCAAAAGCTTCAATGTTCTGGTGGAAATCTACACTCATTATGTACCTCATCCTTACCGATTTTCTTTGCTATCTTTGTTTTGCTACCTCAAAATTGTAAAATTAATTCCTCGTATTTTTTACATCGAGTATGTTAATTTCACTGAGATCTTGAGGTGTGAGATGCAGGTTCAGTTCTCGTCAAAGATAATGAAGTGCTGTAATTAGGACACATTGGAAAGATTGAGTAAAGCTTTTGATAAAATATCAATTGTGAGAATGTTTTATTCAAAAATTTGAGAAAAACGGATCGAGATCCTCTTCGTTTTTAGTTATTCGTGAAATAATGATTTTACTGTAGAAATGCATCGGACATGAAAGAAAAAGGAATTTTCTGTCGTCAGAAGATAATACAAATGTTACTGAGGGGAAATTGTCACTATATATATATATATATATATATATATATATATATATATATATATATATATATATATATATATATAAATATATAAATGGATTCATAATCCGCCACAATAATTATAAATGCGTTATATTATTTGAAACTCTATTCCGAGCGGCCTCTCGTTATTACACAGAAATATGCCTCTCGGCCTAAACAGTGTGAATAGAATAAACAGTTATAGAAAATGGGGCTGCTTAAGGAAACAAACCTACAACTGATAATATACCCGTTCTGACGTAACATTGCATTGAGCTAAACAAGCTGCCAGAAAGGTGAAGGCCCGAATAAGAAAGAGAAAATTGTTCTTATATGTGAAATTGTAAAGAATTGCAAATCATTCTACAATAGATATGCATTGAGAATCAAGGAGAAAAAAAGATTGTCAGTGTTCAGAAAATAGTGCAAGTATCACCGACAAAATAAGGCTATTATACATATATTGGAAATGCAGTGTAAATAATTTACTACGAAAATGCATTGAAAATCAGACAAAGAGGGGTCGTCAGTGGTCAGTAAATAATAATGCAATTATTACTGAAAAAGTAAGGTTATTATTATATATGCATTGGAAATACATTGAATATGATTTTACGGTAGAAACTGAAAAATCAGGAAAATAGGACCTTCCTCAAGTATTACTGACTCAATATATATATTTTATTTGCAGCGAACATACAATGCATTTGTTTTTATTTGCAAAGTTTTGACTTTGTTTCTTTTTAAATTCAGTCACTAACTCTTCTCTGTGTCAGATGTGCATAGTCGGTCAAGTTAAAATTATTCGATTGCCAGAAACAGAAAAGAAGCATTAATTGTACAAGGGCTGGCCGTTCACTCGCTTCCCTACGGTGACAAGTTTAACATGAAGTCGAGTTGAGGGGGGGGGGCTCTGGCTGTTCGAAAAATATCTCTTGTCTCCACAATGCTTTAGTGACATTAGTGCAAGGATAACTTATGCAACGTGCGAATGAGAGAATCATGCTCAACCTTACATGGAGAGATCACAAGACAGCACAGTATATAAGGAAGGAAACGGGTGTTCGTGACATCATAGAAACTATTAAAAAACTCAAATCGCAATGGGCAGGCCATGTTGCAAGAATGAAAGACAATCGATGGACATAACGTCTCACAACATTGATCCCCAGAGATCA
>OY735225.1:48278504-48328504 GCA_963457665.1 Thysanoteuthis rhombus | reverse complement strand
TTTTTCTTAACGCCAGGTGCACTGCTAGGTGATTCTGTTAAATACATTATATTTGACAAGCCAGGCTCTTTCTTTACTTTGTGGTACTTAGGCAGACTCCCGATTGACCTGCAAAATGACGTAGGGTTTTTATTATCGAAAAACTCAACCACGGCTGTGCAAAAGGTGTAACAGTTAACAGAGCAGATGATCGAATCGGTTAGCTGTGTTCAAAATTCGACCAAAGCTGTTCACCTTCACTTCATGCTTATAGCATTTAGAAAGGCGTGAATCCATCTCTTCTCGCCCAAACTATGGGTGAATTAGTCAGACTATGCTCTCTGACCTGCGGAAGGCAACCAGTGCAGAGTGGGAAGACTCTGAATTCAAAACCATCTCACTAAAAATTATTGATAACAGGTGAATATAATTAGCAAATATCTTCCAAAAATATAACAATACATGGGAGGAATTGGTAAAGACTATTTTCCAGCAGTGTACCTAAAATCACTGCTGCTGTAGACGATTATTCGCCCAAAATATCTAATAGCAAAACAATATTTACTTAAGACATTAGGGTATGCACTGACCTTACAGCCTTAGAGACAAGTCCTCTGTACTAAGCATTTAAGTGTGGTAGACATTCACATCATTTTTTATGCAGACAAAGAGGCATTTTTAGTTTGGGACTTTAAAATAACAAGCAATACATTAGTAATTGCTGCAGACGTTAGGAAATATCATGTTAAACCTTTTAATTTAATTGGCACTTACAGTTTAGCAAAAGTATTTCTAACTATGTATCTGGATTTTAATATTTATTAAGCTTAGGGGACGAAGGAAAAAACGAAAAAAAAGGAAGAGGTACAGACAGATGAAGTAAGGAAGACGTACAACTAGAGAAACAAAGAGGGAAAAGAGAAAGGGAAGACAGAGGAAGAATGAATGAAAAATATATGCACAAACAACGAAAGAAAGAACAGGGAAAAGAAGAAGAAAGAGAGGAAAAAAGAAAAAGAAAGACGGAAAGGAAAGTCGTATAATAGAGGACAAAAAAAGGTAAGATAATAGAGTACGATGGCATAAAATGGTGATGAACTAAATTGGGTACATGTTAACAAGAGGAGTGAGTGAAGAATGTCGACCTGTCTAACTAGCCATTGCCCCACAGGTAGGCATCTTACACCATCCAGGTATTGAAAACTTTCTAAATACGACAATATTGTAGACTGATGACTATATGAATGGAGATTTGTTCTTGATCTAGCCAGAGGTATTGGTGGCCAAATTGGTTACATATTTATCTTTTCACCATGCTACTGATATTACCGATTGAAAGTCATTTGACATAGAGAGCTATGGCAAAACAGCAACAATAAGATGAAGAGAAGTCTAAATAATGAGAATAACTCGTTTCATCGCCCAGATAACATCTGAATATAAAGTAGTGCCATTGCATTGACTACAGCTTCAGCCGTCCCTTCTTGGGCCCCAAATTTCACATTACTACTTACCCGTTTTTGCAATGGATGAAATAAACTCAGCAGTGTGACTCGGTTTATCTCAAGTTACATTACCCATTGTTAGAGGAATATATAGTTTCATGCCTTTGCCCAAAGTATCACAGAAAAATGTGCACAAACTGTTCCAGAAAGAGCTTACTGGATGTGCCATTAACCACATGGCCATTCTACACCTCCTCTAATGGGCAAAGCAAAGAAGAAAATTCTCTCCTGAATAGATTGATAGACAGACGTTAACAGATTGATGTAGATATAGACAAACTGGTGGATAGATAGACAGACAGACAGAGGAACAAACAGATAAATAAAGGGTGTTAACATTAGTCAGCTGTTTTGTAGAAAGTTGATTGTGGTTTCCTTTTTGACTGAGAACGCGTCAAAACGGAGAAATCATTTTGGGTGAGTTGCCAGGTACAAAAAGCATATATGTTCTCTTCACAAGTTCAGGGCAGATGTAATCTAAAATTATCTTTAAAAAAAAATAGCTCTTTTACCTAAAATTATCTAAATAAAACAACGGAATGAGATTCGGGCATTGTCGATCCAAAATGACCTTAGGGACCCGAATAAGCATTTTTAGATGATGGTTAATGGTACACTCATGCAAATCTTCAACGTTGAAGCCCCCAAAATGTGACCAGGTGTGCCCGAAGACATATACAGAGGGATAAACGAGCAAAGAGAGATAGATATGTACATCACTTGGCTGGTTGGTCAGATGGGCCATTTGTAGGGGCTTTGGCTCTCTATGGAATAGGGGTTAGCAAGATTACCTCACACACTGGTATTTCTCTGTTAAGTTCGAACCTCATACCATGCCTTACTCAACTGACTTTGTACCTGACAAAACTAGGCGTAGTAGATACATAAAATGGCTCACAGTGGAACAATGATCTGCTGGCAGGTCTCACAGGAAATTACTACAGTAGCGAGTTCGATCCTCACTTAGTTCTCAAACATTTATGGTCTATGGCTAGACTTTTGTCAAACTCAAGTTGAAATCGGTGGAAGAGTTTTTCAATCCTAAAAAAATGGATAAAAACAATCCTCACCAAATTCAGGGGAATATGCACTTCGCTGTTTGTCCGTCCCATCACGTTAAACCAAACCAATATCAAAAATCAACTTTTCACCACTGGGATTTCAAATCAAGTCCAAGTGATTAGTTGGCAGCTCTCTTACCAACTGACCCAAGCCTGACAGGCCTTTTATGTCATCATACATACAATACAAAAGTAATCATCTTTAGTCGGAATAGAAGTCAGAGTAAAGTTTGACCCTACAGCAACCAGGCTTGTAACTTAAACTATTTTCATTTCGATGGGCATAGATTGATTTGATTTCAAGTTCCAGTTTATATAGCGATGAAAGGAAATTGGCATCAGACTTGTGTGATTAGGGTGTGTGGAGCGTACAAGATTGAACCCATTATAGTAGTAGGGATCTTCAGCTCACTATCTAACAATTACACGTTGGCAAAGAATTCGCCCTCCCCATTTCTTATCGCTGGCGTCTTCCTCGTCAATTCACCAAATGACAAAATCAGAAACCGTATAATGTAATGTCATTATTTTATCCTACGCCTTTTTACCCGTCACTTAACGAAACAAACACCCTCCTCTGATCAATTTCCTCCCCCCTGTTCACAAAATGCTAATCACCCAAAGGCCATAACGTGATATTGTGCCCACACCGTCTTGGAAGTGGTGCCAAGTATGGCTTCTCTTCTATAGATAAAGCTGCTTCCTTGAATGGTGTTTTTTTCCATTTTCTAGCTTCATAGTTAAAAATGTCATAAACATACACATCCACTCTCTCTCTCCCTCTCTTACTCTTTCTTTATTCCTCTCTCTACCTATCACATACGAACATACACACATATGATACAAATTAAGAATACAATGTGTTAGAATATAATGCAATATCCGATGTGTGCTGGGTTTATTTCATAAAGTGCTCGATACATTCAACGTTAAACATCAAGTTGAATAGTGGTACTAGGTTAGTGAAGCTTTATAAACTATATATATATATATATATATATATATATATGTGTGTGTGTGTGTGTGTGTGTGTGTGTGTATATATATATATGTGGGGGTGAAAGAGAGAGAGAGAGAAAGAGAGAGAGAGAGGGAAAGAATGTGTGTATAGTCTATAAAGCTTCACTGTTGCAAGATTTGACGATCTCACTCTGCAAACCAAAATTCACTCACTTGTTTCTGCATCACCAGGATCTTCCGTTGCTTACGATGGGACAGTTTAGGGGATTTGAAAGTAAAACTGCAGTTCCATCATACCCCCTGGCAGCATAAATCGAATATCCCCACAAAAACTATCAAAAGCCCCAGTACCTTTTGTGCCAGGAAAGTACCAATATAAGAGGAAAGAGACCTTACCCATACGTATATAAATATCCAAATATATAATCTACAAAGGTTGACTGCCGCTTTATACCTAAAGGGCTCACAAGCCTTATCCCGCCAGCTCAAAGATTATGATACACATCAAATACTAAAAAGAAGATCCCATAACCTAGAAGACCCTTTATTAACCCTCACACCCAGGGATAGAAAATTATAATTACAAAAGTTACATGAAAGTATAAAAACATGAAGAGAATAAAATAGATAAACAAGTAAACATAAAAACGAATCAAAAAAAATTTTTTTTTCAATTTTTAAAGAAATGGAAGATTAAAACTCGATCAAATTGACGGTGTCTCCAATGATTTAAGAACCTTTAACCACAGGTACACTTGCTAATAATAAAACTATTCTCTATATCATCACAAATGATTCTTTAAAACCAAGGGTCCTAATCATCAATTTTCCCCAGTTTTGATTCCTTTATTCTATAACGCATTTTCTCTCCCTACCGGAATGCCCTCATGGCAACCGGTCTCTTTGAGACCTGACCCTTGGATGACCTTTAATCACACAAGCCATTAAGCAATTCTCAAGACAGCCATCACCATCACTTCAGTTTGCTGACCCGAAGCAGTAAGGTGGACTAAAAATAAAGTGTCTCATTTTACTGATCTTACAGAACCATCTACTTCTCTACCAACGCTGAAGATGTCAGATCTTTCCAATGAAGATGAAACTCCTTCGCTTCGAAACACGTCCAGAATAACTTGTAGCTACTCCATATACACAATACACTCCGACTATTTATCGATCGACTTTTTACTATACAGCCCTCCCTATCTCTCTCTCTCTCTCTCTCTCTCTCTCTCGATATATATACATATATGAGTGTGTGTGTGTGTGTGTGTGTGTGTGTGTGTAAGAGATAAGTAATGAGTAATTTTGTATTTAAGAGAATTTTCTTTTGAAAATCTCATTGAAACCAGCCAAGAGAATTTTTTCTCTTAGAACACTAACTTTTCATTAAATATCCGAGTTATTGAATAAACATCTATTTCCCACTAGGTGTGGCTATTCCTTACTTCTTATATATCTCTTACACTTATTCGATCTCTCTTGTGGATTACTGATATATATATATATATATATATATATATATATATATATATATATATATATATGATGCTAATCTTTTCAGGGTTGAGCACCCTTTAAGTGAATCCACTGTAAGCCAATGCAATAGGAATAGAGCACTCTGGTGGATGAGAGATTTCTGAGTAAATAAATGTATTGCTTAAATTCAGCCTTACTGACTGTCCAGTCCCGTAGCCCAGAGGTAGGATATCAGCCTGCAGGTCTGATGTGAAGGTTTCAATTCTGCCTTGTGGTACTGAATGGTTAATGGGAAGTCTATTGCCACACTGAAGAGATGTAATACATCGAAACAGCTGTCTATGTATGACACAATAATATATATATATATATATATATATATATAAAGTCCATTTCTCTACAAATTACTACATATCGAAACTCCAGAGATACTAATGAAAATTCCCATTGACTTTTACTAAACTGATCAGATTTAGTCACCTTAACATTGGATATAATGTTCACCTGTCAATGTTGTGTAGGGTTTATCAACCTATGAAGAAAATGGTTGGCGTTTCGAAGCATTGATGGGGGACATAGAATTTTAAGTATTAAAACTTTTAATTCACAATAAAAGATAAGTCAGCAGCAAGATTTTCTATTGTTTATTCATCAAGTAGCAATGTGATATTGCAGATTATGTAAGTGTGTAGGAAGAGGCGGCAATTTTTGCTCAAATATGAATCCATTGTGCCTATAGCTTTAAGGTAACGACTTCTCTGGTATTTCATAGATACCACAACATTTATTGTCTTCATGTAAAGCTTTTTGCAGACTTTTTTTCCAATACAACGTTATGGCCGTGGTACCCTCCGGACGTTTCTAGTTGATGAATGGGTTTATTCATTTTTCATATCATCCGGACGGAAAAACACCCGTCATGTCTGTCACATGGAGACGTTAGCATTCCATTGTTTAATATCGAGTTTTGTTGATTATTTGTTTCCATCGTTGTTAGCTGCAATTGTGTCAAAAATCTGTGGTTGTCTGGAGATGATGCCTTGAGTCGATGACTTTTTTTAAGGGTAAAAGGCACCCTTGTCTGACACAGCCAGTTGTATATGTTGCGATTTGCATTTTGTTTATGTTTGTAACAATGGGTGGTCACTCGGGTCAAAGTACAAAAAAAAAATTGTAACGAAGGGCAACGTCTTCTTTGGCCGATGCAGTGTAAGGGAGACAACTTTTAGATACTTTTATCGACTTAACTTTATTTTATTTTCTATTTTATCTGATTATTGATCTTCAAATAATTTTATGAATTGTAAGGTTGCATTGTATATATGATATATATATATATATATATGTGAGTGTGTGTGTGTCACTTTTAGTATGTTATATTATTATTGAGGCAATGAGTGTTCCTTCAGGACAATGAGTTCCCATATGGTGTCTAGCTCAACATTCAGTCTGCTAAGAGAACTGTCCGAACAAACCATATGTGCTAACTCCTTTAGGCGTCTCACCTTCCATTGCTGTTCCTTGTCTAGAAATTGTGTTTCTTCCTAAAGTGGTCGATGGCTCTCTTTTTGCATCCAAACGTGATCCGCCGAGCCTGACATGACCTAGCAGTCTCTCCGTGGATAACAGCCTGTCGGTGCTCTTCTAGTCTAACTTCAAAGGGCGTCCAGTCTCTAGTTCGTATACGCAGTTGCAACTGCAGGGGATGCAATATACTCAGATCGTAGTCAGTTTCATGTCTGATAGGTGTTTATTCTTGGTTTATTTGAAAATGTTGTGTTCAAAAAATGAACAAAGATGAGGACGAAAGTCCGTAAAAAAAACTTCAAATGATTATTTTCTCCAATGTAAAACATTTAAGCTGAAATTTATTGTTCCCTTAATCCAAATTTAACTTTTAATCGCTTCAACGTGCTTTTCTAGTTCTAAATGTTGATTTGATTATATTTATATTGTTTAAACTTTGAATGAGGTAATATCTAGCCATTTTTATTGGCATAATTGAATTAAATCAGCCAGATCTTTCCGAAATGGCCGACATGACAACCGTGCCCTTTGGATTGTTATCGTCTGCTCAGTAAAGAGTTAAGCATGCACAATGTTATATTCTTTCTTTCGTTCGAGAAATTTGATCATGGCCGGAACTGGAAAGCTTATAAACTTGATCCTTTGAGTTGTTTAGCAAATTACGTTTGCATTATGATCAAAACTGGTTGATGACGAGGGAGCAAAGGTGGATATGTAGGCGGGTAGCTGGATATTGAGAATCTCTCTTGGGATGGTTGTACGAGTGTGGGTTATAGATATTTGTGTGTCTTTACCTCTTGTTACTCTTACTCTTCTCTCTCAGTGTATTTCCTCTGTGGATCTTTCCTTCAAGGCTTTTCTTCGGATATTCGTATTTCTTTCTTTCTATCCCACTCTCTGTTTGTGTGTGTCTCTCTCTCCTTTTGTTAGAAACCATTAAGCAAATCTATCACAAAAACAGTTGACACAAGTTTCTTCTGTTTTCAAATCGGTCTCATTAGCTGGCTGGTTATGCGTGAATCAAGCGAGCAGGCCGCATCAATTAAACCACAGGGCTGAATATTTAAACATTTACTCATTACGATAAAAAAAGCGTTTGATTTTTTGGTTTGTTTTTTTAAATCCGACCTCCGAATAGTTTTTCTTAGGGGTTCAATTTGCAACGTAATTTCATGCTCAGTTGGTCCTCATTTTGTTTCTACTTGATTTTTGAAAATTTTGACTTTTCTAGTGATTACTGAGCAGACACCCGAAAGAGAGGAGTAACTTATTCATTGATCACCCCTCAGTGTTTGATTGAACACATCCCCACGGTATGCTGCCGAGAGACGTTGGTCACTAAGTGGTTTCTCTTAAGTGACTAATTGCACCCGTTGTACTTTGCTTTTGCGTAGTCCGCTGCAGCCCTCTTAGAGCATTGGATCGCTACTACTGTGCTGCTATTTCAATCGCAAGTGGATTTTTATAGGTGGGGGTTGATAGCCCCACAACCAACTCCCTTTTTTACCTGGGGTTTGTGACCAGCTTAGATGTTTTCTCTCTCAAAGTGACATGTGAGCTGTAGAATAAAGTTCTTTTAAATGGACTGCCTTACAACACCCGGGGAGCTCCAGTTGCCTTGCTATTTAGTCGGTCCTCCAATTTCGTTCCCTGTGTTGGTAACCGTTGAACCTCTCTGCAATACCAACGGAACTCTTTTTTGATACTGACAGTGACTTGTAAATCTAATAGTATATTTTAAGATAGGGTTTATCGTACTAAGGGTCTGCATCCCTATAGGAATGGGTTGGAGGTCTCGCACAGATTATATGGGGCAGCAGAAATATTTGAAAATACTTTTTTTAATGATAATTATCTAACCAGTATCTTTTCTTAATATCGCTATACAAGAATTTACTCCTTGAGGGGCTTATTTTCAAAATGGCTGGATGCTATTTACTTAGTTTTTTTTTAAATAAATTTTGTTTCTGTTACATTTTTTGAATTTAATTATATTTTTTTTAAAAGATAAACACCGTAAACTTAAAGCCGGAGATAATAGATGTGTTGTTATTACCCTACGGTGATTTGAGCTCACAACGAACTGATTGCTCGGAAACTGTCTTTATGATTGAGTTCGACCCAACAGCAACCTTTCTTGTTTTTGTCTTCATTTGTTTCTATGTTTACTGTTAGATTATGGCTAAAGATTAATATATAGTCTTAGCGCTTTCTACTTCTCACAATCAGTGATGGGTTGCTAAAAAGGTTTTCCTACCAAGAGAGGTAGCCAAAATTATTGCCACGAAAAAAAAATTGCTTCATCAAAAGAAGTCGAGAATGAAACTATTTGAGAAGCCCTGTTTTAGGACATGAATTGTCATCGTTCTTATCTGATACTTAGAATCTGAGAGACCCTAGGGCGTAACACAAGCGTAGGACGTCTAGAATTCCTACGACGCACGTATTATTCTATTTCTACTGTTTTATTTCACATTAGGCTGTGTGTTACTAAAGGGTAAAGAGATTGATGTCTGATATTGTAGTTGGCATAGTTAAGTTTTCTAAAAAGCAAACAAAATCTTTTCTTTTTCCAATTCCACTTTGTTCTATTACATCTTCATCAATTTTGGTGTGATACCATACCTTCAAAATATCTTGTCTGCCATTCTTCTAAGGACAATCATTGCTGTTACTAACTTTTTCACCGTCTATAGATGATCTTGAGCTGCTACCGAGTTTTTTCCAATTTTTTTCATCGGATATTCCGTCAGTGTCCCCCCCCCCCGTAGAGTTGGTCAAAATTGATACATTGAAAATTTCAATAGTAAGTTATTTTGTTTCACAAGGATTTTTTTTGCGATAAAATCATTTAGATAACCTAATCACTATTATCATCAGCAGCAGTAACCTTTTAGCACCCGTCTTGGGAAATAGACCTTACCTAAAATTCATGGGACCTCCCTATCATGGGCTTCGCTGAGCCTCATTGTGGATCATGATGTTCAGCAGTTGTCTGGCATTATTACAACATCACCAACCAATTGTGATTAGAGATTTACCGCGGATTTCATGTTATCTCTACCCACTTTTTGTCTTCTTATATACTGTGCTGTCTTGTGATCTCTCTGTGCGAGGTTGAGCATGATTCTCCCCTGTCACACGAACGTTTCTCAGCTTGAGAGCCAATCTTTTGGTTAGGTCCCATGTTTCAGCTTCATCGGAGCTTACATTGGCTTTGAACTCCTCTTTTCAAAACTAATTCCTTAAATCAGAAAAATGGGAAAATATTCAAATTCAAACAGCTCCATTGCAATGTCAGCTTTTCGATCATACGACTTTGGCCTCGTCATCGCCTGTTTTTATCTAACGTTTCCCGATTGCTCTTCACCTCCTATCACCTCATTCGAGCCTTCCAGCGTTCCAAGTGGGGAAGTAGCATTAACTTTAGGAATCACGGCACTATCTGTTTTATTGTCATAAGAAGAATTTCGACAAAGAAATTCCTGGTGAAATGTCTCGTCAACCGCCCCAGGAGGAAAGAAAAAAACATTTCTCGACGAATGTTCCGTCAGTCTCTCCAGGAAGAAAAGAGGAATTTCTCGCACGATATATCATTAGCCGCTAGAGAAACAGACATTTCTCACGAGATAACTCTTAGGCGTTCAAGGAATAAAAGACATTTCCACGAACTTGTCAGCCATTCCAGAAGCAAATACCTTTTCTGCGTGGTTTCGTCTGTCGTTGTTAGGTGCTTAAATCTTATCCAACTTCTCATCCACTTTATTGATTCTTTCAATTGTCAAAGACGAATAATGTCAAGCAACGTCGAGCCTAGTCAGTATCTAGACGGGTGACTGTCTTAGAAGACCAGGTACCGTAGGTAACTAAAGTTCATGATAAGATCCTTCTGTGATAATCCCGTTAATCCTCCAAACGAGCGAATGAATTTCTACACTGCACTCAATAATGCAAGCTAAAAAGCCACCCTCGCCTAGCCCCCCTCCTCTTCGAACACAATGACTGACCTAGCTGCAAGCGACAAGAAATGAATCTGATTTCGATTTTTCATTCTTTTTTTTCATTTCTTTTTGGATCTAATGATCTATCTATCTATCTATCTATCTATCTATCTATCTATCTATGTACTGTCTATCTATCTGCATTAAGTATTGAGCAATGGTAGCCACCAAAGATGGCGAATGCTCTAATCCTTTCTTACTCATATGTGTGTTTCAGTGTTCCTGCGCCCCTAGTCATACCACATTTTCTCAATACACAAAAATTGGCATCAGTACTAGATGCACTATACCGTCTAAAAATCATTTTTGATTATTCGGAAAAAAAAAAGATTCTTTTGACCTTTTGGGAGCCTTATTCTGACGAGTTTATTAATAACATCAAGATTTTCCAGGATATATATGTTTCTGGATGTGTTTTTCCACTTTATCTTCAATGTTTTCCAGAAAAAACACCCAGAGATTTAGACGCTACGGTTGTCCAATTATTGACTGTGACATGTCCTTTTTTTATTTTCTAATTTTCAAAGTCTTTACCTATCGATTTAAACCGTCAAATATATCAGCAAAACTGTCAACATAGGTTTCTTCATTTTTTTTCAGTCTTTTTGGCTATGTATGTATACTTCATGCATAGTCATTGCATCAATGGAGCTAGAGGGCTGAAAGTTGAAACATTCACTCCTTATTGTCTAAAGAAAGATTGTTTCTTGAAGCCCCATCTCTCGGGGTAGATTTTTAGTGAAGGGGTTTAATTCACAATGTAATTTCATGCTAAATTCATTACTTACTTTGTGTCCGCTATGTCCATGCTTGTCTCTCGAAAATTCAAATTTTTTTTAGTGATTCCAGTCTGTCAAAAGACGAGGGAAGTAACATTCATTGATCACCCGTTTTTTCTAAAAGTTACCCAACGACTGTCAAGAGAAAGTTTCTATTAAGTCTCTGTATTCCCTATTCTTGAAAGCATCCCCCATCTCCCCCCTCTCTCTCTTGCTCTCTCTCTCTCTCTCTTGCTCTCTCTTTAGCTAACGTGTTAGCTATGATTATATATGATATGAAAAAGTAAGTATTTCTCCGAGCATTCATAGTATTCTCTTTATAAGTTTTTGCATCATATCAATAAAGTGGGGAGTGGTGGTAAAAAGGATAGAAACACTGATCAATCTGAATCTTTTTCTTTCTTTCTCTCTCTCTTTCTCTCTCTCTCTCTCTCTCATACACACACACACAGAAACACACACATACGCACACACACATTCTTTCTTTACTGTTTCTATCTACGTCCAATCGCACCTATTGAGTTGTCCACCTTGTTTTCTTCGCTCTCATTCATTCATTCTTTTTCTCTTTCTTTAATCCTCCATTCCATTCATTATTTCTTCACGACTTTCTTTGCCGTCTATGCGTGTTTCATCCTCCTCTTTCGTGTTATTCCAGTTGAATATCTTCCTTCTCTCTTTCTTTCTTTCATTCTTTCTTTCATTCTTTCTTTCATTATTTATTTCTTTCATCCTTTCTTTGTTTCTGAACGATTTAAAATTTTTTTTATCCGTCTTTTCTCAACCCTTCTTTATGATGTCATTCTGATTAATTTTTCCCCTTTTTCCTTCTTTCGTCTTTCCTTTCTGTTCTTTTCTTGTGTTTCTATTCCTCTCTATTCTTCCTTTCTTCCTTGTTTTTCCGTATTTTCTTCCTCTTTTCTTATGTCATTTTTTTTACATATTTTTATTTCTTTCCTTCTTTCTTTCTTCTCTTTTCTTGTTTTTCCCTACATGTGTTCTTTCTTTCTTTTACTTTTTTACGAGTTCTCTTTTTATTTATCCGTGTTTCCTCTCCATCTTTCTCATGTCATTCTAATTGAATATTCATTTTCTTTCTTCCTTTCTTTCTTCCTTTTTTCTTTCTCTCTTTCTTTCTTTCTTTCTTTCTTTCTTTCTTTTCTCCCCTTACTTTCTTCCCCACCTCCCTTTTTCATTCTTTCTTCCTTCTACTCTTCCTTTTCTCCATACGTTTTCCCCTATCTTCTTTTTCTTTCCTCCATTCCTTCCTTCTTTCTTTCTTTCTTTCTTTCTTTCTTTCTTTCTTTCTTTCTTTCTTTCTTTCTCTCTTTCTTTCTTTCTTTCTTTCTTTATTTCTTTATTTCTTTCTTTCTTTCTTTCTTTCTTTCGTATCGATTTTCCTTCCTGTTTATCAGTGTTTTCTTTCCCCATCTCTCTTCTGTCAGTTCTGTTCGATTTTTCTTCTCTTTCCCTTAACTCTTTCCTTCGCCCCTGCAAGGCAACATGATAACGACGATCTGAGATCGACTATCTTAGATGTTCTTCTCCTGTTTCTAGATTGTCAATTTCCGGCAACACTTCCATAAATATCATCCATCTTCATTCATCAAATCCTCTGGACCCACTCATTTGGCACCACCAGCCAAACCCAACACTGACGGTTAACGACCTTAGTTATCGGCAAACCCTGGGGTGGATCACTTTGTCTTAGCTACCTGTAATTTCCAGACTTTCTTTTATCATCTTTGATTACCTTAGATAACGATTTTTGATAATTTTGGCCCAAATTCTGTCTAGTTTGAAAATTGTTTCATAGATAAAAGAGAAGAGCTCATCTTGATTTGGAAAATATACTCGTGAAAAAATCGAGTTTTAAGTTTTCATAACCAAAAATATCTCACTGTATACATTATATCAACTTATTCTATATTAGGCATAAGCTATCTTTCTCAAACGTCGAATAATTGTTAAATGCCCCAAATGTCTAAAATTGACCGAATTAGATTAGTTCACCACTTGGAGTTAACCTGGTTCTCACGTTAGATGTGCTGCGATTTTTATTCCCCTTGACGCTACAAAGAAATCCTCTACGTCATTATAAATTTCAGCTCAAACAGACTATGAGCAATACTGGTACCAACGGGAAAACCTGGGACAGGTTGGTGATAAATTGAAGGCTGTACTATCTTTATTGCAGGAGCATTGCAGAGCTGAAGAAGACAGGAGACAGAATCGCAAGACCCACAAAACCCAGAAGCAAAATAATTAAAAATGAAATCAGCCAACGACGACAACGATGACGACAAATAAATTTTCTAATGAGACACTTCAAGGTTACAGACGTCATGCAAGCAGTGAATAATTATTAGATACTGTCAACTAAAACCATCAACATAAGTTATTCAGTTTTCAAGTTGGTTTGGCGGGACGACTATGTACGTATGTATGAATCACATGCACCGGTCACACGTATAGAGGAAGAAAACTGAACAATTAAACATTTATTCATGTCTCCAAAAGAGCTGGGTTTTTTTAAATTCCTATTCTCAATAAAGTTATAAGGGGTAGTTTTGCAATGTTATTTCATGCTAAATCGGTCCCTAGTGTGTAAGCTTGTTTTTTTCAAAAATTCAGACGATTCAGTGATAACTGTTCAACACAAGGTGAGAGAAATAACTTATTAAATGATCACTCTTTATTCCAGTAATAAAATTCGTCATATTCAACACGGCATGCTCCTAACAGACGTTGGTCACATGACAGATTCTATTGAATGATTAACCAGACCTGTTATTTCAGTTGGATGCAGTTTTGAAGCGGATATTCAGTGCCGTTCGGTGACTCAATTCACTACCCTGAGGCCAGGTCAGATCCAAACAGCTGCGTTGGAGTTTATTAGCAAAATTCAAAGAAATGCATTCAGAATTTACATAGTTGGATAAATGGCGTTGTCTTCCTGCTTTGACGAGGCTAAAGAATCATGAAATGTCATCAGAATATTGAAAAGAAAAGAAAAGGTCTGGTTAGTAGCACAATAGAAACTTTCATGTGACCAACGTCTTTTGGCAGCATGTCGTGTTGGGGGGCTCAATTGGAAAATTGAGAAAGGCGTGATCAATGAATAAGTTACTTCCTTCGCCCTTTGCTGGATTGTTGATAACCACCCCCATCCTGACTTAAAACCCGTTTTTAGGGTTCAGGTTGAACTGTTTTTTAAACATAATACAGATGTAATAAATTGCTGCAGCCTGTATGTACGTTACAAGGATTCTGCTCTTCTCTATTCATAATCTGCTACGAAAGAACTCCCCAACCCGTAGCTTCAGTTTCAATCCAGAATGAAAACAGAATATATAACTATGCAAACAAATATGTAGAACAACTATTTCTGTAGATAAGACGCCCCTGAATCCCCGGGGAAATGCAGATAGTTCATGAAAAATATGATTAATGCAAAACCTTAAGAAACCTATGTTGGCAGTTTTTGTGATTGTTTTGGTTCATGGTTTTTAAAAACAAATCATTTTCATTGTTCGACGTTGGGAAATACAATGTCTGGAAAAGGGAGTTGCCCTGTGGCCAAGTGAGCAGTGTTGACAACTCAATTTTTTCGCTCCAAATCGACCATGAAATTGCGTCAAAAACGCCATAATATGATTGAAAGAAATCTGGCAATATAATGACAGTTTTGAATAGCTAAAAATAACTGTTTAAATGGCAAGAAAATAGTTTGAAACTGGCTAGAAAATTCTGAAATATAGTGCTAGAAATGTGATGAAATATTGGATTACCGCCAAAACGAGAAACGCACGAAATTTAGCGCGAAAAGCACTAAATTGGCATCACTATGAGCAAGTAACAGTAGTGTGTTTATGGCTAAATTGATGCAGATGAGATCCTTTGGCTGATTGGGGTGCTACCTCATGAGGTGTAGTGCTACCCTGTGTGATGAAGTCAAAGGAGCTCAGGATTCGTCTTGGGACCCCAACACCAGCGCTCTTATGTCCTTGCGCAGTTGCTGCGAGGACTAGAAAGATCCTACCCCCACGTTCTGGTGGGAGGTATCTCTACTTTAAACTGATCTTTTGTCACACTTTGTTCTGTTGGGGATTCGGACAAATAGGAAATAATGGCATCGGGAATGAAGTTGGCGATCCAAGTTCGAAGCCAGGCTGAGACAGTTTGGGTTAAGTGAGTGACGCCACTGCGGATGCTCGTCACCTTTACGACTATAAAGTAACTAGTAATGAGATATGTTGAGCCAGCTTAATGGTACTACTGCTGGGAAGTATCAGGCTGTTTTGAATATCTCGAGAACCGTCTGCATAACCTTGATGTAACACGGTATTGAGTGAGCCGGAGTATTGTACGACTGTAGTAATCCCAATGGCTTCGAGTGCTGTTTTTTCTATAGGTAAACATTGCAGGTCTATCTACTCTTTACAGAGAGATTTAAAACTTTAGAAAAGATAAAGGGGAACGTGACGAGAAATGGGAAAATACACAGTCTTGAAAAATGGGAAACACGCTTGGATAAGGTCTCAAGGAGAGTACTTTGAGGGGACTAAGGCTATTTTTCGTTTATATCAAATGGATATTCAAATGGCTCGGGATTTGTCCTGAGTCCTCAAGAGCAATGCAATTATATCTTCTTTGCAATAATTGCTTGGGTTGAAGAGAATTTTTAAGCTGCCCAACCCTAACTCGATGTTTTAGAAGAGAAGAAAGGAACTATGATAAGAAAGCACTCCAAATACAAAAACAATTGCAATACCATCCGGGTAGTCACTTATTAGAAATTGTGATGTTACCAACGTCTTTTGACTGCATGCTGTGTTTGGGGCGATCAATAAGTACATGAAGTAAATGAAAAAGATCAATGAAAAAACTATTGTTGAGCAGTGATCACAATAAAAGGTCTGCGTTTTAAGAACAAGCATGAATGATGCCAGACACAAAAAGGGCCCAAATTAGCATAAGGTCACGCTGTAAATTGAACCACCCACAAAAGACATTGGGAAAGGGGATTTGAACAACGACCGTTTTCCTAGACGTAATAATGAGTAAATGTTTAAATTTTCAGCTCTCTAGTTCTAATAGTGCAGCCGGTACGAGCAACACATACATACACAAATGGGTAGCCAGACTCACTTGAAAACTGAAAAAACCTATGCCGACAGTTTTGGTTGACCGTTCCCAACGATTGAAAAGTGAAAAAAAAATTCACTTGATAATTGAGTTGTGTTTTGATTGGCTGTTGATAATTAAACACATTTTGGAATTGATACTTATTTTCGGCGGTAAGTGGTGAAGAGCTCTTCAACACAACTACGTATCTTTGTTTGGTAATTACGAACGCTCGAAATGATTTCTTAATTAGAAAACAGCGGGCGAAAACAATCTTAATTACACCGGGCGTGCGAAAATCTTCGATTATAGAAGACACGAGTACATCCTATTTCTTACTTAATCCTACCCTGCTGCACACTTCCGCACGAATTGAAAAGCTCTTGTAAGAGTTTGACAATTGGTTTCCGTCATATTTGTCGACAGGAACATGCGATTAAAAAGTGGAATTTTGCGTTTGGGATGATCAATTGATAATTAGAAAAAAAGTTGATCAATAAAAAAGTTACTTATCTCATCTTTTGTTGGGCAGTAAACACTAAAAAAAAAAAGTCTGAATTTTAAAAATAGCGAGCGGACACTAACAAAGGGATCAAATTGGCATAAAATTACATTGTAAATTGAATCTCTAACTAAAATCCAATTTAGTGAAGGAATTTTCAAGAATCTAAAAGAAGGTTTTTGTTGACATAATAAGGATTATTTATTGAAAATTTCAACCCTCTGGCTACATTGGTCAAACCTAAGCACATGCTCATAGTCAGCCAGTCAGCCAAATCATCTTAAGAACTGAAGAAACCTTTGCTAACAAGTTTTATTGCAAGTTTTGTTCGATGGTTTTTAATAAAAACGAGAGAGGAGTCGACAATAATGGGATATGAAAGTGAATTAAAAGAATGCTAAAAAAAATTCTGCCACGAAAATGACAAAACCGTTCTTAACAAAAAAAAAATGTAACGTTCCCAATTCAGTTCATGCGTTGACTAACGATCCAAGATATCACTAATAAAAAAGTGAAGTAGAGCATTCGCGTATATATATATACATATATACATATATATATATATATATATATATATACATATATACATATATGTATATATATATATTTCAATATTATAATTGAGTATATATATATATATATATATATATATATATATATGTATATATATATATATAATTGAATATATATTTGTAATAATTGAGTACATATACATATAATAATAATTGAGTAAATTCATTTATATATATAGTCAATTATTATATATATATATACGTATATACTCAATCATTATATATGTATATACATACATACATATATATATACACACATACATATATATATATATGTATATATATATATATATATGTATTATCATTATTATTATTATTATTATTATTATTATTATCATCATTATTATTATTATTATTATTATTATTATTATTATTATTATTATTATTATTATTATTATTATTATTATTATTATTACCCTGCTACTTTGTCATTAAAACACGAAAAAAAAAATGATAAAAAAAGCAATTAGACTTACGAGAAGAGATGAACAGTTAATATCGTCTGCTTCGCACGAATGCCTGCCTCTCAAAAAATCATTTTGGATTATTCTACCTCAATTGTCGGACGGTTAAGAATTTGGTTTTAATTTGATATTTGTTGGAATAAGGTAATAGGTGTGAATATTGAAAAAAATGTGTGTAAACGGGGAAGAATGAAGAAGAGGGAAGAAGGAGAATGGATGGAGCCAAACAGATGAAGGGAGGGGGGAGGATTGGGAGATGGAAAGACTGAGGAGGAGAGGGAACTGGAGAAGAGTAAAGGAATGGCACAGAGGAGAGAGAGGAGGGAGAAAGAAATAGAAGGTCCAAAGAAAGAGGGGAAGAAGAGGAGGATAAATAGGAAAAGGAAAAATGGTGGAGAGAGGTGGTTGGGAGAAATAGGGAAGGGAGAAGAAAAGAAAACAGGGGGGAGGGAGAAAGGAGAAGAGGAGATGGGGAATGGATAAAAATGAATATAGAAGGAATGGGAAAAGGAAAGGAGGGTAAGGAAACAGACAGAGAGAGAGAGAGAGAGGGAGAGAGAGGGGGAGAGAGAGAGGGGGGAATATCTGCATCAACGAGTGTTTGAGGAATACGTAGCCATTTTATGGTCTGAAGGAATAAATCTAAAATGATAAAAGACGATATAAAATCAAGATAAAGAGAACAACGGGTCTGGAAACTGTCCCGTAACCAACGTCTTTTGGCACTTTTCCATGTTAGGGATGATCAATGGAGAAAAGTGGTGATCAATTAATGTTACTTCTATTGTCTTTTTGTTCAAGCAATGATCACTAAAAAAAATATACAAAACGCAAGAAAAAATAAACTTACGGATCAAATTAGCAATAACATAACATGGTGAATTGAACCTCGACTAAAAAAAGTTATTCACAGAGAATTAAAAAAACAAAATCAAAAGAAAAACATCGTTGTAGACATAGTAAGGAGTAAATGACTGCATTTTCAGCCCTCTGGCTTCGTTGGTGCATACTGTAAGCGCGACACGTACATACATACATACATACATAAATACATTTGATCTGTACCAATTCAAGTATTGCAGCCCAAAAGAGAACACACTGTCGTGTGACCCCCCCACACCGAGAAGTTCATCATCATCATCATCATCATCATCATCAGTCTTTTAGCGTCCGTCGTTGGACATAGACCTTCCCCAGGATTTGCCACACTTCCCTATCATGGGCGTCACGGAGCCAGTACTTCCTGAGCTTGTCTAGCTCGTCTCTACTTCTAACATTTTGCCGGCGTCGGTTGCGCATGTGGTTTCAGGGGATCCATGTTGTGAGTCGTGATGTCCATCGATTGTCTGCTAGTCTTGCAACATGACCGGCCCACCGCCATTTGAGATTTTTAATGGATTTTAATGTCCCTAACTCTTGTCTTTTTAGTGCTTGACAAATGGACCAATTGCACTGTCTAATCTTAGCTTTTAGTAAGATGTTTTGTTGATCGGTTGTAACACAGATGCTTAGACGTAATGACCAGGTTCGACATCGTTTAACTTCGATGGTCTCACGAAAACAATGCAATTAGGCCATACACACATACGTAAATACATACAAGCATACATACAGCTGGATCAATTTGAAATCTAAAGAAACCTATGTTGACAGTTTTGGTGACAAATTCATTGCTAATAACTTCAATGATTTTGGTTTTTCAGTGATTGTCATCCAAACTGTCAACATAGGTTTTCTCAGTTTTCAAGTCAGTCCACTTTGCCAGCTGACTGGCTCGCAAGCTATGTATAGATGACCTAAATACGGAGCGAGAAGACTGGAAATGTCAATGTTCATTCCTTAACATGTCAACAACGAAAGAAAAATCCCCCTACCCTGAATAGATTTTTAGTCGGGTGGGGGTTCAGTTTGCAATGTTAGTTTATGCTCAGTTTGAGTCCCAAGTTTGCGCCCGCTTGTTTTACGAAGATTCTATTTAGTGATTACTGTCCAAAAGAAGGGAGAGTAACTTATGCACTGATCACCCGGTCTTCGAATGTTTGAAAAGATCATCCCCAACACAGCATACTGCCAAAAGTCTTCGGTCATACGACTAACCACACCTGTTAATTAATTATCTGATCGAAACACAAAAAGCCATTAAAGGATGCCGTTGTATAATTCAGGCAGTAAAAATCAAATCTAGCTTTTACACCTGTAATCTAATTAGCAAAGATCAGTTGATGCACTGAAGGATGTAACAAGAAAAAGGATAAAAATACGGGTAGGTAAAAACAGGTAAGCTTGGGAAATCGGATTAAAACTTTAAAGCACTCAGAGAGCCCATACTTCTGCCAACTCCATTGGTAGTAAAAACTGGATGTAAACAAGTTCATGGCGTTTTCAGAAAGTAATACGTATATCAATGCAAAAAATCCTAAGCCAACCAACTATGGCAAGTCTTGGGTTACTAATTTAGATGATTTTTTTTTGTTATTTTTTCAAAATTTGTCTGTCCAGCGTTGACAATATGAAGATGATTTTTTTTAAAATTTGCTTTGATGTCTCAATGTCCATTGTTGCAAATTGTGATTTTTTTTTACGATTTTGAATTTAAGAGTGACTTCGAGAATCTAAATGTTGGAAAATCACATCTAAATTGGCAACACTAGGCAAAACCAGGCTTAAATGATTCGGGACGACGACTGGATTTTCTGAATTCGTCTACTTCATCTCCCCATCTTGAATTATGGCAGCCTAGGCTCCGCATGTGATCTCTGGGGATCCATGTTATGGGTTGGGATGTCCATGGGTTTTCTGCCATTCTTGCAACATGATCTGCCCATTGAGTTTTTTAATAGATTGTATGATGTCTCAGATTTCCGTTTTCTCCCTGATATACTTTGCTGTCTTGTGATCTCTCCATGTGAGGTTGAGCATGATTCTCTCATGTGCACATTGCCTGCTTCACAGTTTGCAGGTCTGTCTCTTGGCTAGCTTCCATATTTCAGCTCCATAAGTGACTATTGGGAGGATGCATTGATTGTATACCCTTCTTTTTAGGATTATTGAGATCGTTTTGTTTTTGAAGGTTGAGCTTACTATCCCTGCTAGATTTATCCTTCTTTTTATGTGGGTTATTGTGTATTGTAAAGTTGAACCCCATAGAAGATAGATTCTTTGAAAAGCAGAAAGGAAAAATAAAAACCTAGAATTAAAAAAAAAAGTTCTTCCGAGAAGGAATCGAAAATCTTCCTCCCCGTTAGAATGCTGTCATTGGAAATGATGGTGATTACATTATTGATAAATAATGTTTAATTACACTTCATTGGCTTTTGTTTTTATCTATTCTTTTTGAAAATACAGAATTGCTTTCCAGATAGGCAGATACGTAAATACTATTCGAACACCCTAGTATATAGCTGTGATGCAGGGGAAGCAACTGAACATATCATAGAATCACCCTAGAAATTTTTGGAGATGTGAACTGTTGAAGTTACTTGTGAATTTTTTGAGTATAAATATATATATATATATATATATATATATATATATATATATATATATATATATATATACACTCTTCTATAAGAATCGAGCACTCTGGTGGATGAAGAGTTTCCGTGTAGAATGAATATATCGCTTAAATTCAGATCCACCCAGTTCCGTAGTCCAGAGGTAGGATATCGGCCTCCGGGTTCGATGTGAGGGTTTTAATTTTGCTTCGCGGTACTGGATGGGATAAAAATGTCTAGAGCCACACTGAAGAGATGTAATACATCGAAACAGCTGTCTGCGGATGACACAATATATATATATATATATATATATATATATATATATATATATATGTGTGTGTGTGTGTGTGTGTGTGCGTGTGTACGTGTGTATACCTTCTTCAATTCATTGGAAGATATAAACAAATACATAAAAAATGGTAATTAACTACACAAATCAAGGAAAGAAAGAAGAGAAAGTTGAAAGACCAGAAAAAATGATCAAAAAGGAAATGATAGACACACAATGGATAAATGAATCACCGGAGCCCGAAGCTAAAACCAGAACTAATCATCTAAAATTATCGGTAAAAATTATCTGAACAAAATATTTTTTTTTATTGAGAATTATTCATCAAAAATACCATCATAAGATTCGAGCATCTTCGGTTATAAATAATCATAAAGACCCTCTGCAAAAACTTTTTCACATGGTGTCTAGTATTGTACTCATGCTGACTTTCAAGGTTGTATCCCCCAAACTGTGACCAGAAGAAGGAATGGGAAAAGGAAAGGAGGGTAAGGAAACACAGAGAGAGAGAAAGAGAGAGAGAGAGAGAGAGACGGGGGAATAAAGAGAGAGAGAGAGGTGTGAATAAAATAAAGAGGAAGGAGGAGTGAACAATAAAGGAGAGAGAAATAGGAAGTGGCAAAGGAGAAAGAGGAAGAAAAGGAAGGGGTTGAGGAGAAGCAGAATAGGACAATGCAATATGTCGGGGCGTGGTTAGAATCCGTTAGTATAATTGTGTGAGCGTGTGTATATATGTACATGTGCGTGTTTGTGTGTGAGAGAGAGAGAGAGAGAGTGCGTGTGTTAGTGTCAGTGTCAGAGAATAAATGCTGACTCAACATAAATTCACTTTCCTTTCCCTATTTATTGGCCGGGTAGTTAAGCTGGTCCGATTGTTTTATTCGCTGAATGGCCACACTAGAGCCACTTCAAGCAGAGCCAATTTGGGAGAAAACACGGAACATTTCAAAACACACGTCCATTACGGAGGTGCACCGGGCCAAGAACCCTGATTCAGCAAGAGGTACCCACCCCAAAACTGCTGAGGCACGATTTTTCTCACGAGGCTTTCAAGTGAAACTCGATATTGTATCGATTAGTTACGATTAGATTAGTTTAGACTAGTCGGGCAAAAGGTCAATACTGGTGGCAAATACTGAAGATCGAATTCACTATCGTAGTTATCATATGCGAGACCAAGAGACAAACGTATGTTGAAGTCAAAAACTTGAGTTTGTAAGATTCAATTCAATTTGATAAATAAATATAAATGATATCATCATATATTTAAGAAGAAGCAGATATATTTCGTTTTTTATGCCATTGTCACTACTTAAAACAAAAACAAAATATCACAATGTGTTCAGTATTTAGAACAAGCTTGGCTGCACTGAGGTCAAACTCCCTTGCTTCATTAAAATCTAAAATGTATACAAAACAGAATTAGTTTCACCATACAATATCATTTAAAAACTACGAATCTAATTTTGATTTCTTCATCAATTGTTCCTGTTAAAATAAACAAAACAAGTAACCCTGAATCATGCTTCGGAAGTGGGAGTTAATTCCTCGTCTGTTTTTGCGTACGTCACTGCATGACGTCACTCGTTTTTCTCCTGGTTATCCGTCATTTTTACCTACAAAAATGAAGTAAAAAATCAATGGTAATAGTTTGACAAAGGAAAGGAAGAGAAAGCCTACTCAGCTTGATGATCTATCTGCAACAGATCTTGAACGCAAAGAAAAATGAAAAAATATTTTGTCGTCAGTTAGATTCAATCAAAAAATCAACTGAGGTCTGGCAGAACGCCATAGTCGACTGCTCTGTCGAGACGCAAATGAAGCGTTAATTTTTTGTAATCATAAATAATAAGGTCGGGTGATGTCTCAAATCAAGGACAGATATCTCCTGTCATTTTGAAATACTTGTTTTTACATTGTTCAGTGGTTTTAATATTATCTAAACTGATTTAATGTTATCTTCCGTTGCAAGGTAATTTCCTCCGAAAACAAAAATGCATGAAATATATCTACTTGCTATATGATCAAAATAGTATATTCATAACAAAAATCCAATGTTTACAGAAAACAAAACAAAAAAAACAAAAAAATCAAAAAAACACCACTGAGAATTCGGGAACATTAGTTAACGCAATATAGCGTCTGAGAATCACTCATTCTTTCCCACTCACTCATTTATTCATGTCTGAAATTCACACATTTTGAATTCAAGATCTGACTAACTCTGATAATAATATCAACTCTGAAAGTTTGACAAAAATCATTTATGAACTCTTCACAAGATTCAGAAAAAACGCCATAAGGATCCATGCAACCTTCACGACGCAATTTAATTCACGCAACGAGAATAATACTCTTCCAAATTGCGTTCAAAATAATATGATTTCTATTTCTGTGTATTTGTGTTACCGTAACACTGCAAAAAGGATACATCGTAGGCAGGGATTTGTTATCGCTACATCCCCAAAATGCTCTGACTTGGAGAATAAAGCAAACCTTAGTGATTTTCAAGTTTTCCAATATGATTCTGAAGGCAAGTAGTTCTATTTACGATGTAACTATAATGCTTAACTAGACCCTAATTTTGTATACAGATGTTGTGACGGCGTGAAAAAAACGTTATGATCACTGTTTTTGAATTTCTTTTGTATTCATTACACACAAAAATTGTGTGTAATGAGCAAATTTTTTCCTGCGACAAAAGTATGTGCGTAATTTTGAATTCAGCTGAGTGAATCAATATTTTTTCAACGAAAATTCATTAAGCAATCATCATCAGTCTTTTAACGTCCGTCGTTGGACATAGACCTTCCCCCGGATTCGCCACGATTCTCTACTATGGGCGTCGCAAAGCCAGTATTTCCTGAATTTGTCGAGTTCATCGCTCCATCTTGTGCTCTGTCGGCCTCGGTTTATCAACAGTTGTTGAAATATTACTTTTTTTTGCGCGCACTAATTTGAGTACTGGTTGCAAAACGTGAGTGTGGTTGGTCATTCACACTGCTATGGCTGTGACGTCATTAGACACATTTTCCAATGAAAGGGACTTTTTACCTGGCTTCATTTTCTGATCATACATTTTTCTCGGATGAAGTTTTTTCCCCGAACCCATATCTGATCTTTTGTAAGGAGTGAAGGCAATCTTTTAGTGGTCAAATTAAGAGAAACCCTTTTTCTACTCTTTCAATGGTAAAAGTGAAGGAATTTTTTTTCGTCTTTCATGAGGACAAAAGTGAAGTGAAGCCTTTTTTTGCCTTTTTTAGTGACAAAAGTGCCGGAATTTTTTTTCTCCTTTAGTGGTCCAGAGTTCGAGGATCTTTTTCAATTTTAGGGCTAAAAAGCAAGGGTGAAAATTTCCTCATTTACTGGGGATCGATTCCAAGTGGGAACATTTTCCCTCTTTTGGAGGTGAAAAGCAAAGGCATACTTTCCACCCGTTGCCCGAAACCACGGCCCTAAAGTATTTCACTTATTACCCACCTTTGTATTCAGCTTAATGGCCACTGACGAGTTTATAATGATTTTATATACATATTTTCTCAACTCTGTCTGTAACAAAGTCAAAAGTGTGAAGATCTAAATGAGTAAGGACTGCAGAAGGAATCGGGACTAAATTGCAATTACATATTAAAAGTATTTACTGAACTTTGGTCTTCTATAAGGCCTTGAGTATTAACAATCCAGTCAGCGCACAATATTTATAAACCCAACTTACAACAGCACAAGATCAGAAGTATAAGTCGAGGATTGAACTCTCCTTGCTGTAAGGATGTTTGTCTAGAATCAATCTATTTAACTACATATCTGAATTACAATCTGCTTTTTGTTTTGTTTTTAGATGTGTCTGCACATCTCTACGAGACGCTTATCGGTCAGACAGTCGGTTCCAGTTACGTTGAATATCATGAATAAGAAGGGGGAGAATGAGTTACGTCATTAAAAAGTGTGGCCTCTATCAATGTTATGACGTCATAATGAAAGACCGGCATTGTTTTCTTTATGCTAAAAATGTCCTTTTTTTTGGCAATAATTCTTGCAGAATATTTCCATATCGCAATATTTTCCGAGTCTGAGAATCAATAGACTCGAGGAAAACTATCAGCTCTTCCCTCTTCTCCCCTGCTACCATTACAACGGATGGTGGACGCTCTGTTGAACTTATGGTTCTTATTTTTATTTAATATGTTTTTGTACTTTAAATATAACAATCAGGCGCTCCCACATACAGTAATGGTTGACAAGCTATTCTAGCTGACCATTACCATTGTTTAGTGTGTGAGTTCCTCAAAGGGTCATCTGCATGCATTGCCTTGTGTCATACTAATCGAAGTTGATCGATTCTACATCACAATAAACGATGTGTCAGTCCAGCTGTCACACTTTTCTGTCCATCCGTCACACTTCACAGGAAGATTTTATGGAAGGGTAGTGGAGAAGTTCTGTGAATGGTATCGTAACGTAAAGACCAGGAAGATGAAGATGGAAAGAAACAAGTTGTGCAAGATACAAGGGGTTGAAACATAAATATTGGCGAAAGAAGAACAACTGCATTCAGCAGTAGAGAAAATGGTAATAGGCGAGAAAATGAAATGAGGTTGGAACTGAATTTGCTCTGGAGTGTTCATAAGCGGAAAATTTGATTAAGTTGAAGGGATAGTAGGTTCAGGCAACTGCAATTAGTTTTTCCCAGATACTACCGTGCTTTTGATATCCATCCTTCGGTGTATTGTTAGCAAAGCAACAGGTGTTGCAGGGTTCCCTACATAGAAGAAATCGTTACAAAGACCAACTTCTGACCTGCCAGATCCGTCGAAGCTTCTTTGTTACGGCGCCTGATATTACATTATGGTACTGACCATGCTCGACGTTACTTAAGTTCAGTGACCTTACGAGAAGTGGAATATCCAATGTGTATTAGCAGTAACCTTTTTGAGGTTCCTCAGTACTTTTTCTTGGTACTTAGCTGATAGGCATTGAGGACTCTTTTAAAGTCTTTGGTGGATAGAACCATGACTTCCCAAACAGGAGGCAAGCACACTATTACAGGGAAACTGTGATCGGTACATTATATCATGCAATTACCTGAGACATTTCTCAAACATAGTGGCACCGAATATCATTTTTAAGATCGTTTGTGAGACTTGGCAGTGGATTGAACCACGGCCTACCGAACAAATGCGAGCATTGTACCACTGGGCTACAACGGCCGATACATTATATGATATAATACAATTATTTGGCACGTTTCTTCTTTATCCTTTACTTGCAAAACTGGCCAACTATGTTTCAAAATAAAAAAAAAGGTAGATTTAATTTTGACCAATAGCAAAATAGCATCCAGACATTGAAGTGTATGACGTCACTACACCGTTTGTTCTTCTTCACCAACCGACATCTTTGGCAGGTTTTCAATATGGCCGCTTGCCAAGTTCCCGAAATAAGCTTTCTACTGAGTGAATTGGCCGAAGTAGAGTGGGTCCGGACAGGTTTCGACTGGGCTGACCACTTCTGGGTGTAGATAAGGAGATAATTGAGTCGGTTCTCTTCACTAAGCGTCTTCATAATGCTACCTTCTTCCCCATTTCGTCCCCACCCTGGCTGTAACAATTTGGATCGAGGGGCCAAAACCTTACAATGAAGCAGTGAGCAACTAAAAGATTTTGGGAATATAAATATATAAATAAAAGTATACTCGTACATAGGAAGCACAATGGTAATCGTTAGATGCTCACATATCTATATGTCTTTGCTAATCTGTTCATATCTATCTATCTATCTATCTATCTATCTATCTATCTATCTATCTATGTCAATCTATCTATCTATCTATCTCTCTATCTATCTAAGCAACGATTGTTATCTTTCTCTAGGTTTTGTTCCCGATCATTTTGTATAAGATTCAATTTTCTCCTTTTCTCTCATCCCTTTCTTTCTTTCTTTCCTTATATATATATATATATATATATATATATATATGTATAAATATATATACATATATATATATTTGAAGTGATCTTGCATCATTGCACGATTAATATATCACTCACTCCAGACGATGTAAACAGATAAGCAATTGGAAAAAAACGGGGCTGCTGGAGGAAACGAACATGTGACCGATAGGGTAGCCGCTTCAACGTACCGATGCTCCTACAGCAGACCCATTTTCTATAGTTGTTTATTCTATTTAGGTTGTCCAAGTTGAGTGATTCATTAACCGTATGATGTCAGAAGTTTATTTCAAACAAGTTTTGTATAATGTAACGCAATTTATAATCATTCTGTTGGATCATATATCTCCATTTTTCAACACATATACGCATATATATATATATATATATATATATATATATATATATATATATATATATATAGAGAGAGAGAGAGAGAGAGAGAGAGAGAGAAAGAGAAAGAGAAAGAGAGAGAGAGAGAAGGGGGAGTTGAAGGAAAGGAGGAAGATAAAAAGGGATTTAAGAGTGGATGGAGAAAGATGTCAGAAAAGAGAGAAAGAGGAATGAAGGAAAAGAACAAAAAAGTGCCTCAGAGAAAAAAGGGAGACGGATGGAAAAAAAATCCGAAAGAATGGGTAGGAGGGGAAAAAAAAAGAAAGAAAGAAAGAAAGAAAGAAAGAAAGAAAGAAAGGGGGAAGAGAACCAGAGAGAAGAACTGGAAAGTACTTCAGGAATAAGGAACCCAATAGAAAGGAGGGAGGGTCTACACCGTCAGAGTTTTGGATACAATTCCCAAATCTTTGCAGATACAACAGTATTTATAAATACAATAGTTGATCTCTATGTATAAAATTCACGGATATAAAAGGTGAAGCAGTACAAGATGAGTTTTCACGTAAGCAGAAATGGCCTAATGCGATGAAACAATTACCATTAACTTATGATGCAAAATTATTGAGCGTTCCCCGACCTCAAAATTATTACGATGGTATGTCAGGTCGAGTCACTGGAAGTTCTGTTAGTGGGAGGTACAGGGGAATGAGGTGTTGGAGAAGGATGGACAGGATGTTTTTATAATGACTCGCTACAAAATTATAGCTGAATATGACTTTCATTTTCACTTTCACTTTCAGTTTTTGAATTCTGTTTGATGATATTTTTAGGAAAAAATCTGAAAAATGTCCCATTACAATCGATGCGTCCATTGTTTCGAATCGTTGTTAGGACATATCTTCGTCAGTAAAATTGTTATCTTAAAGTGGAAGAGTCTATGGTTACAGAAAGAGGACTAAGAAAATCACAGTGTGCGTAATAAAAGTAGATATTGATTTATAGGGGATGAGTTTGATCCTCACTGGGTGTCCAGGACTTGTGGTCTTGTGTCAGATAAAATGAAGCTCATGTGTGACATTGGGTACTCACAATGGAGCGATGACTCCACAGATCAATACACTCTGTGTGACTCCAATTCTCAAGAGTGCTTCGCAGTCTTGTGTCAGGCTAAGCAATATTTAATCAATAATGATACCCGGGAGGGGGTGCTTCAGTCTGGGGTATCGGTTAGGGAAATAGTCTAGCGTAATATCATTATTGTTAGCATTATCATTATTTAGAAAATTTCGGTTCTCATTCTGTGCCCAGTTAAGTTTAATAAAATACGAATTCATACACTTACAAAAATGCGTATGTAGATATAGTAAAAGAGTATGCACATTTATATATTAATATACATTTGTATTAACCAACAGAGAGAAAAAATAAAAAGAAGGGAATAGAAAGGGGAAGAGAAGAGGAAGAGGCAGGAATAAAGAGGGGTAGAGAGGGGGAAAGAGGAGAAGAAAGAAAAAAGGGAGAGAAGAAGCGAAAGGAGAGGAGAGAAAAGTGGGAAGAGAAAGAGACGGCAAGAGAGAGAGAGAGGGGCAAGAGACAAAATAAAGGGATATGATTTTAAATGTGGCATCGTTTTGGCTCTACTCCCACGAGGGCAAACACGCCACAAGGTAGGTTGACGTGTGAGCAAAGATGTAAATAACACAGACTCAGCGGTACACATGACCATCCATTTTTAATGCAATGGGGAGGTGACACCCCAGGCTAGTGAGTTTGAGTCAGCCATCTCAGTGCGATGGTTATCAAGCTCGTTTGGGAAACCATTTGAGTTTGATTCAGACTGGTGCCCAATTCCCGTGACTCAGTGTTATGCTCAGATAAACTTGATGAATAGTAATGCAGGGTGAGGGATATGATACAAAGAATTAAGTGACAAAAATGGAGATTGGCTGGACGCTAGACAAGAACAAAATAATAGACAGAGGAAAAGACTAATCGATTGGTGCACACGAGAAAGGGAAAAGACAAGACACGATATGGGGTGAGATAGAGGCTTGCAGTAAGATATGACCGAGGTTAGCACAATCGCGGTCGTCGCGGAAGGAGATGGGAAAAGCTTTCGTCTAGCAGAAGATTTAAAATGGCTGCTGCTGATATATGTATGTATGTATGTATGTATGTATGTGTGTGTGTGTGTGTGTGTGCATGTGTGTTTACCTACCCCAATAAAATGATAAGAAAAACTGTGTATAATCTTAATTACATTGGGCCATTGCCCCATTTCTTGGAGCTGTGGGTTCGATCTTAGTGAATTGAGATGCCAACTTGCCAACCATCACGTTCATGTAAGTGTTATTATTTACTAAGCATGGTTTAGTCTGGCACTGAGCCACAACAGCCAGAGAAGGATACTTGAGGAAGTAACTCATTACATGAACGAATTGGGTGGACAAGCCTTGCCAAACATTGGCTCAAGGTAGTTGCCCCAACATACATAAATATATTGCCTTATTTTGTTAGTAACGCTTGCTTTCATTCCTGACGATTGACTATTCTTTTTTCGATGTTATAGAAACTAAGCTAGTGACCGTTCCAAAGGTGTACGTTTGGAAGGGGTCCTACTCTATTGTTTGTGGAGCAGCCTGCCATAACTATCATTTGAAATACCTGTCTGTTGTACGAATCTGCACCTTTGAATTAATTCAATTAATTATCTTCAGTGTTGCCAATATAGATATTTTACATCTAAATTTTGATGTATTGCTTTTACGGGTATTTTATATACAAATTTAGATTTTACGTAAATGATTTATAATCTTCAAATCTTCCCATTAGGTTTCTCGAGAACTGCTGATCCAACAACTTCAGACTCAAAACAGCACTGCCTAATGTACCGACTAACATATCTGGCAAATTTCAATTTCGTACAATGGTCAGTTATCAAGTAATCGCAGTAGATACACTAACGTACACAGGCAGCGATTTTTTTTGAATTTGCAAGTAGATATGTTACCATAAGATTTTGAAGCCGACAATTTCGTGAAATCACCTATCTATTATAATATTTATGCTATCCCCTGTTGACTCAGCTTAGTCCTGTACAAAATCGAATGAATGAAATCAAATTAGGGCGGAAGATTGCGTTGCATCAAGTCCAAGTTGAAAATCAGCATTCAAATCCAGGATTTTTATCTGTAAAGCAATAGTTCGTAACTGAGAGTGTGGCAGTAATTTCAAGACAGGTGAGAGTCACAAGGAAAAGTAAGACTTCCTTTAATTATTTGGTGAATTCATTTAAGAAATGTTCTTTTTTAATTTCATAATGAACATGATATCGAATCACTGTAGCCCCCAAAATAGCCCACCAGTCAGCCCAGAGGGCTACAGATTCTTCTCTCTTTGCTTGTTTTTGGTTGTGTGTATTTGTTTGTTTGTTTGTGTGTGTGTGTGTGTGTGTGTGTGTGTATGTGTGTGTGTGTGTGTGTGTGTGTCCAGGTGCTACTGATCCCATTTTGGGGGCTACTATCTTAAATATTTCCATTCGAAAAATCAAAAAATATTTTACTGTTTTCCCAAAAGTGTCTCCGGTCATTTTATACATATTATGTCCCTATAAATATATATATACTTTCTATATTACTTGGACAATAATTAGGTCCGTCTGAACTTCGTCATAGTATTATCAATTGTACATTTCATGAGGACGGTGCTTACTATTGCCAACCTTTCATATCGTGTGACAGAGGTGCGAGGAGGTCATACTTTCCATGTTTGAATTCGAAGTTGACCGTCCCCTAAGATGATTGTACACCTAGATAGAGAAACCATGTATTTCTGGCCATTTACTGCTGGTAGGAGAAGAGATTGATTCATACCTTTCCCATTGGCATTAGTGCGAAGCAGTCGCCAACTGTTTCTGCATTTTTCCAGAACCTTTAACCATGGGTGTCGCGGAGCCAATATTTTCTGAACTTTTTTGAACATTCACTTGGTAACGAAAGATTATCATATCATTTGGGGATTCACGTTGTGAGTCGTGATATTCAACTTTCTTGCACCCTGGCCAACCTATTGTTATTTGAGTTTACGAATGGATTCCATGAGGTCTCTGAGCCCTATTTTTTCTCTAATATTCTGTCTTGTGATCCCACCATGTAATGATTCACGCCTGGGCACTTTGCATGGTTGAGAATCAAGACGATGTGATATAAAATGGAAACATAGTGCTAAATGAAGTAGACAACAACATCTACACGAAAAAAATGTTACGTGAAAAAACTTTAAAAAGTTGCTCTAATAAGCTCCACTTAAATCTATTGGTTTGTCTCAAACTTTATAGTTTGAGTCAAACTAATAAATCTAGCTGTAACAAATCAGAGTAATTGTTTTAAGTTTTTCTACGTAACATTTTTCACTATACCCAGGACAACTAATCTCTGTGAAATCCCTGTAAGAAGGAAAAAAATCACATGTACGTTGGCAAGCGTTCGGTCGAGTCAGCTCAACCTTCAGGACCAAATTCATCGTACCGTAGCCAATTTTTTTCAATGGCCTTGAGTTGGATTACCTCATGTGCGAACTTTAAAAAAAACTACAAGCAAGGTAAAACATGTCCGTATCGATCGCTATTGATGTATAAATATAGCTGAAAGTGCGTTTTTTGTAATCGGGACCATATTGCATAGAACAGTTAATGGCTCACTAACCGTCGACAATTGGTGGATCAAGTTGTAAAGAACTTTTCTTTTTGTTAATTCATGAGTATCGCATGTATTTTAGTCACGCTGCCAACAATTTCTAGTCCCTTTCTGAGGACCACTATCTAATATAACACCCTCCATGAAAGAGATGGAGCGAGTGGGAGAGAGAGAGAAAAAGGAATAGAAAGAGGGAGAGAGGGAGAAAGCACGAGAAAGCATAATGAAAGAGGGTAGATCAGTGACGGTGTGAGAATCATGTATGGGCTAGGGGAATGTGTTCTTAAGCCCCATAGGAAAAACGCATGGTCAGGTCAAGTAGTTTTCAAAAGAGATCAGTCACTTTAAACTTTAACCGTTGGGATTAGGTCGGAAGGGGGGAAAGGTGACACTTCTAGGGGTCGGAATTAGGAATGGGTTCACGCAGCTGGTTTGGTCTTTAGAGATTGTATGCTTTGTTGGGAAGGGGAAAAGACGGGGACAGATGCAGATAATATTAACATCGATAAAAAAGTGATGATGTTTGGAAAATAGTTGATTAATTAGACCGAGGCTATGGGGCAGCTTGCCTAACCTGGACGTTGATGAAGCAGACATTTTTCCCGTGAAAATATTTTCAGAGTCTTCCCACGAAATCCATGCAAGATTTTGATTCTTTTTCAGGAAATAAATCGAATCGCCCACCCACGAGCCAAGTGCGCTAAAGATTCTTCACTCTTTTAGTGTCTGTATCTATCAAAGTGTATATGTATGTGTGTGTGTGAGAGAGTGTGTGTGAATGTGTGTGTGCACACGAACTCATGTGTCTGTGTGCTCCAGGTCACATTTCGGGGGCTGCAACCTTGAAAATGTGCACGAGTACACCCCACTCAACGTGATCTATTTATAATTTTTATAATCTGTATCGTCTTTTGGCCCAACAGTGCCCAATACTAGTAATTAATCATTTATGATTTTTTTTTTCTTATTGTTAGTTATGGTATGTGCCCAGGCTACAATGATTTATTTATCAAAGATACATTTTTTTTGTTCTTTCTACGTACTAAAGTTATCAAAGCCATGGGCGGGTGAGGAACACCTTAAAATCATTAATTTTCATAAAAATGTATGGAAAAAAACATAGCAGAGTAACATCAATATGGATCCAAAGGACTAAATGAAAGATATCCTGCATGTAACTAAAGGACAAAAAGTGGAGATTGGCTGGATACGTAGCAAGAAGACGCCAAAGGCTAATAGATAGGTGTCTATTGGGCAACAAACGGAACAGGAAAAGCCCGGACAGAAGATGAAGGAACGGGATTGAAAAATTATGCTTTTAATGCATGATAGAGGTTACTGCGATTGCAGTCGTCATGGAAGGAGCTGCAAAGTCAGTAGACTTACCACAGCTGATGAAGTATACATACATATATATATATATATATATATATATATATATATATATATATATATATATATATATATATATATATATATATATTTGTATATATATATATATTTGTATATATATATATTTGTATATATATATATATTTGTATATATATATATCTATATCTATCTATCTATCTATCTATCTATATATATATATATATATATGTATATATATATGTGTGTGTGTAGAGAGAGAGAGAGGGGGGGAAGAGATTTTTTAACGCTAAAACGGAAAAATATCTCAATCAATTACTTAATAGTCCAAAAGTATCCAAGACCATGTGCCAATTGGTATTATTTCAACGTGTTATCCCTTAAATATTTTTTAAATGTGATTTTAGCTTCTTGGTGCATGTTATTTAGTCATATTTTTATTTATATTTGTAATTTGTAATTTTATTATGTACTATTATTATTTAGACCTGAGCTCGAAAACCGATCGCTGGCACTGAGGGCAATGCATGACCATTCCAGGCAGCAGTTCATGTGGGAAGTCAGTGCACTATTAAATTGGTCAGCGGAAAAAAAAATACAAATCGCTGCACCATGGTAGGCGCCCTAGGCGTGGAGTTTTGGATAACCACCAAATTAGGACCATGACTGGTTGATTAGTACTTGAGCCAAAAGGGAGAAAGAGAGAAATGAGAGTGGGAGAGTGGAAGAGAACAGTGGAGTGGGAGAGAGAGAGAGAGATAGACAGATAGACATAGAGAGACAGATGGAGAGCGAGAGACATTGGTTCTGAGAGGGGAAACTTGAGAACAAGGGTAGAGAATTAAAAGAGAGGAAGAAACGTTAGAGAAATGGGGAGAGAGAGAGTATAAGGAAAGGTGGTGATTAAAAAATGGTTATTTGCGAGGGTGGTCATTAGATAGATGGCGTATCGATGAGATAATGGGCGTGTGAGGAAAGAGAGAGAGAGAGAGAGAGAGAGAGACAACGGGTTTGAGAGAGAGAGAGAGAGAATCAAGAATTGAAAGAGATGAAGAAATGATCGTGACGATGTAGACGGGGAGAGTGGAAGGGAAGGGGCATTAAGATGATAAGAGAGGATGCGACGATAGATAAAATGGTGACTGGAGAGGGAGAAGGGAGAGTATTGATAGAGAGCGAAACCATGGAAGTGATAGAAAAGAGGGGGACGGAATGATGCTGAGTCGTTGATAAGAGGGAAGGACAGCGGAGCATGGGGGAGGTGTAAACAGGATGAAGGAGAGTGATTCGAGAAATTAGGCTAATGCAGGAATCGAACCTGCCATCGATAACGTAACTGCTTTGCTTTCACTATCGAGCTGAACAGCCACCGGTGAAGCAAGTGCCTGATAACTGCTTTAACTCTGAATTCTCATTTTGTTCATTCACTGCCTATACTGCTCTATTTAAATGTGAACAATTGTATTATAGGGAAATGGATGTATAAACTGACGTAAATAATTATAAATGCGTCATATTACTTTGGAACTCTAATTGAAATGATCTCCAGTCATTACATGGTGAATGTATAATTGGTTGCAGGTTAGAATCCTGTTGTAGCCCCATTTTCATTGATTGCTCTTTCTATTAACACTGTCTACGCCAAATGATACATTCACCATACAATATCGGGAGATCATTTCTAATTGAGTATAATATAACGTATTTATAACTATCTATATCGCATTAGGTTTCTTTATAATATATATATATATATATATATATATATATATATATATATATATATATATATATATATATATTATTGTGTCATCCACAGACAGCTGTTTCGATGTATTAGATCTCTTCAGTGTGGCTATAGACTTTCCATATACACACACATACACACACACACATATATATATATATATATATATATATATATATATATATATATATATATATATATATAAAAGAAAGAACGTTTAAATATTTCCACATTATTACACACACACACACACACACACACACACATATATATATATATATATATATATATATATATATATATATATACGACGAAAATATTTTATAGTCATCTAACTAAAAATAGTTTGGATGGTAAGTCAGGTTAGTTCATCTGAGGTCATGGTGATAGGTGTTTCAGGATATTGGGGTGTAAAAAAGAGAGGGAAAGAGATCCCGCTGCCTCTATAATAGCTCATTCAAAGACAAAAAGTGAACATTATATTCGTTTAGCGCCTTTATTCGAGGAAGGAGACAAATGGCGTAAAGCAGACTTTAAAGTAGCAGGGATCACCTGTATTTAAATTTCAGAAAAAAAAAATCCAGAAATGAAATTTAAAAAATCATTGTAATGGAAGAATCCATTGTTTCAAATGATGGGTAGGAGATATTTTCCCCAGCAAAGGGGTAATTCTACTGTTACAGACAGAGAAACGAGGAAGTAACAATGTTCATTGTTAGTGTGTGTGTACCTTTGTGTCAATGATGATCAATTTTGTATTTATGTATGATTTTAGTGATTAATGACATTGATAACCACTATGTTCTCTCGGTAGTCACCTATGGACCAGGAAAATAGAACCTGAAAAAAATTGACACTCAAACTGAGAACCATACAAAAAAATGAAGTGGCGGTGGGCTGGCCATGTTGCAAGAAGGTGAGGCAACTGCTCGGTATCAAGACCTACAGAGTGGATCCTCTGATATCAAACACGGAACTTTGGACGACAAAAGATAAAACAGCATGATGGATTACACCAATTCAGAAAATATTGGCACTTGCGAATCTCAGTGAAGGTTTATGTCCAACGACGGACGGTAAAAGGATGATAACGATGATGATAATGATTCCAATACTAATACATTCATTTTTGGCGGAGGGTTCGTAGGTAGGTAGGGAAGGGGGCCTTACGTTCCCTTTATTGAGCATAGTGTACAGATTGGTCTCCTTGGGAAGATTCACAGGATCGACACAGGAGGCGACCTCCATGATCCCATGCTGCTTACGGCACCTGATATTCCCATATTATTCTTCATCCAGGTACTGACCAGGTTTGGCGTTGCTCGATGGAAATGAGCAGACAAAATACAAACTGATGGATAGATATTGACTGACTAGAGAAATCGTGGGGAAGGTCTATGCCCAACGATGGACATTAAAAGGCTTCTGATGTGGATGATGATGATGATGATGATGATGATGATGGTGATATATAAGCGATCTTATAAAAACATTCCAAAGTCGAACTTAAGATGTAATTAATTATTTTCGTAAGACGCACCAAACTATTCAATATTCGTACGAAATGACTGTCTACGTCACACATCAGAGTGACTATATTCGCTTCTCACTTTTTTGCTAAAACCATTTTCTATTCTACCATTATCGAATTAACTATCTCTTTTATTTTTCGTATCCTTTTTTCTTCCTCTATCTGATGCAACACTTTTCAATTATCTCTGTTTGCACATAGCTAACATGGAATCTATTTTTTCTTAAATGCCTATTTTGCTGTTGGTAACGTCTTCCACGAGATAGATTACTATATAAATACTGCAAAAGCGAATAGAGATTGGAAAAAAAGATTTTACTCTACAACCGTGTGTATGGAGGCACCTTTGTGTGCACACGTTTGTGTGTGTGTGTGCGTGTGTGTGTGTGTGTATCTATACGTGACTGAGTGTGTGTGTTTGGCGGATTATGTGTGAGTATACATGTCTGATTGTGTCTGTGTGCGTACATGTCGCTGTTTGTGTGTATTTAATTAGATTAAAGAGTGTTCTTTCTCCTTAGGCATCTCTGCTAGCACAATAATTAACAAATGTATGCCTGTGTCTGTGCGTGCGTGCCTCTTTGAGAGTATGTGTTTGGATGTGTATTTAATTAGATCAAATAGTGTTATTTCTCTTTAGGCGTCTATCAACTTATATAATGAACAGAACGGTAGGATTATCTTGGTTCTTTGTCCGTAACCATGGACTATTCAACTTAAAGGTAACACGTTTGCTGGTAAACAGATCTCCTACCCACCTTTTCAGGTAATGGACTCTTCCACTTTGCTAAAAAAATCATCGTATAGAATACAATCACTGGTAATTCCCGGTCTCACCCCAGTATTTTTGTTTTAAAAAAAAGCCCAAATAGCTTTCATCTTTCGTTTTGCAGGTAGTGATCATTGAGGTAGTCCTAACCCTTTTCCTATCATTTCTAAATTCTCGTTTCCTGTACCCCTAACGACCACAATCTCCAACGACCCAGTCCAACATACCAACCTCACCATTTTGTGAGTCTTGGAACGCCAGGAAATATTTCCCACATAATTTAATAGTAATACTGCACAGATTTAAGTGAATATACACGCGTGCGTGTGTTGTCAATGCTGCTAATGCTGCTCTTTCCGCACTAAATTCAGCACATGTCTTGTTTAGCATTGAAAAAAAAAAACTATTTTAGCGGGCATGCTTGAACATTAGGCAATTTTTTCTAAAATTCAGTGCGAAAAATATTTTTTGAGTTGGCAGCACTGGGTTGAACGTGAGCGAGTGTATGAGAGGGTTGAATTTAATTAAATTAAAGTGTTCTTTCTCTTTAGGCATCTAATATAGCAAAATAACTAACAATCTTGTCTTGCTGACAAATTTGCTCAACAAAGCAAAACTTTATTGAATTTTAGTTTACCTTGTCTGTCAAAAAACAGACAATCTTTAAGTAATTTGGCAATTACGTAAAAGCTCAGGATATAAAGAAAGGGTGTGAAGCTATTACAATTGAGAAATTATCACAGAATTCAAATATTACAAAGCTCAATCACCTTTCTTTTTCAAATAAAAACACTAATGAAAATCACCTGAGGGGAGTAATTACAATTTTGTAAAAGCTCAGAAAATGATCAGAAGGCGTGAAACTATTACAATGGAGAAATTGCCACATAATTCAACGATTATTGTGTACAATCATCTTTCTCTTACAAATAACAGAATAATTAAAGCCACTTCAGGACTTTGGTTCTTCTTGTGTGACACGCAGGGACAACAATGCAACCAACCAACACACACATTACATCAGTTACATTTGAATTTTGTGTAGTACAATGAATAGCAAGTTCATCAGGTAATTCAAAACACTTGTGTAATGGGTTCGATCCTCGCTGGGGACATACAATAGTGACTGGACAATGGTAAACTTTATCAAATATGTAAAAACTTCCGTTCATTGCTAAACTAATCTTTCAAATTCGCTAATGTGGTGAGTATGATCGTCACTTGGATCTTGACAGGGGTGTCCTTATCACGTACCGAGCTAAACTTAATGAAATATTTATTTTTTCTCTGGCATATCTGTTTTGTTTCCCGACTTTATATCACTGTTTTCTAAATGCATTCCATACTGGAAATTAGACTCAAATAAAACTATTAAAAAAATCTAACTCAAACCCTCTGCTTGTTTTGCAGACCGATTCATGAGTGCTGTGAGTTCGATCCTCTCCATGTCACCCAACCCTTGAAGCCCAGTGATGGACTAAGCTATGACTTACCTAAACAGACAAACCTTCTATCTCTAGATGGTTTGAAAACCCATCTCGCAAGCCAATTCACTCGTTTGCGAGTTCAATCTTCAATAGATACCCCGAATTCGTTAAAGCTCAATATTTAAATTCGCTCGTTCCATCTTTACTACATGTATCACATTTATAACATGTGTGTATTTTTCTCTTACTGATCTCTTCAGGTTCACACCCTCATAAAAGCCCTCACCCTTCCTCTCCTTCCAGACGACAAAAGAACCCACTTTTCTCATTTCATTATGTCGCTCACGCATGAAAATAGCTACACATTTGTTTGCAGTAGTTTTTGCATCGATTTGTGCTTTTGAAAAACCTGGCGAAGCCAGCGAACTGCATCAAGTCTTTCCTTGGTGTGAGAAGGATTTTTGGAAAATTGAAAAAAAAACAAAACACGCTTGTTCTCTCATTTTTTTTTCTTTTCAATTTTAACATTGTCAAATATCTGCCAAAATTTTCCTCTCAACAAACTTACAAATCATTGAGAGATGATTAATTTTTTAATAGTTAATAGCTATCTTCCATTCTGAACTTTGTTAGACGAGATAATCTTCTCGTTGTGGTAGATTCATTCTTATTTCCGCTTATAGAAACTGTTAATTAAAATCATCACCAAAACTGTCAACGCAAGTTTCTTCATTCTTTATGTGGGTCTGGCTGGCTATGATTGTATGTAGAAGGACAGATATTTAAACATTCATTCCTTATTTTTGTTGTTTGAAAATCGATAGGTTTCCGATGGGAGTTTCAATGTTCCGTCTCAGTTCGTTTTAAATTGGTCCTTAAATCTGTTTCAGGTAGAATTTACACTTTTCCTTTCGGAAATTTGGACTTTTCAAGGATCACTACCTAACAAAAGACGAGGGAAGAAAATGATTCACTAATCACCTCTTTTCCAAATTAGAATTAACACCCCAATACGGCATGCTGCCAAAAGACGGTGACTACATGATGGTTTCTATTGAAATATTGACACATTCATTTGTTAATGAGATATTAAGAATTACTCTCATGAATGGTTACTCAATCGGCATTATACTGTGGTGTGCTGTGTGACTGGTGCATTCGCAATGACCGTTTTTCACGTCTTGCGCAGTTTTTTAATTTTTTTTTTTTTTTGCAAGGTATCATATTGCAATGCAGCCCCCATCCATGTTAGGGTCCCTGCTACTCTTGGCTCTTCCCAAAGCTAAACAAAATGGAGATTTTATACTCAAGAAGAACACTTCACAGACTGTTTTGAAAAGTTGACGGGATGTGAACATTATTGGGTGTGATACCAGGGGTTGTAACTTGCAGGGACCAGTGCACCATTCAGGTGGTCTATTTTTTAAATAATATCAAATATTTTGTATATTTTCTGAAAACACGCACACACACACACACACACACACACGTATTCTGGACTTCTGGATTGAAAATATTATTAATCTCTCTCTCTCTCTCACTCTCTCTCTCACTCTCTCTCCCTCTCTCTCTCTCTATATATATATATATGAATAATTATATATATATATATATATATATATATATATATATATATATATACATATATATATATATATATATATATATATATATATATATGTGTGTGTATATATATGTATGTGATGTGTGTGTGTGTGTATATATATATATATATATGTATATATATATATATATATATATATATATATATATATAGAGAAAGAGAGAGAGAGAGAGAGAGAGAGAGAGACGTACAGACATATAGACACATAGACACAACCACAACAGAGAAACAACCAAATTTTATATTATGTAAACTTCAGCTGTCTCAACAGATATAAATCATCAATTTATTTAGGAACGTCTGTTTCCAATTCCAAGCCTCATTGACTTGCAAATCCTCTCTATGCAAGGAATCAGACACAGACAAAAAAAAACTCTTCCGAAGATGGTTATATTGAATTGAACTTCTAATTATTTCGTGTAAAATCGACAAGTTCGTTATATTGTTCATACTACCCATCAATTGATTTCAGATTCTCAATAGAAATAGTTCGTTGTTATCATGTTAATAGCCCCTCCCTCCCCCAATATCCATCTTTTTTTAATCGTTGGTTCGATGTGGAGTCAGGGTAAACATCCCGTAAAAACGATTTTGAGGTTCATTACATTCTGTTTGTAGGAACACCTTTCAAGAGAGGTCGGCAACCGCAACTCTCAACAATCGAGGCCGATTGTCACATATCTTGACGCAATATCTCCTCACTTGCATGCCGACATTGGCTGACAGACTCGAGAATGGATAGTTAAATTATATTTTTTAAAGTATCGTACCTGTCTCGGCAGTAGTATTTATTTATTAATCAAATAAAAATGTCTCAACGGGCATCTGCGGTAACAATTTTTCATTAGAAATGCGTATTCAACATTGAAATATACATTAATCAAGTTATGAAAATTTATGAAACTTGAGAAAAAACTTAGATGCTTACTATCACACAAAAAAACATTTACCAGTCACCATTTTATTCATTTTTATCAAATTATTCTCTATGTTTCAGCTGATATCTCCCAAAATTGCTATATCAATTTATTTTCAATCCAATTTGATCTAAATTTAAGTTATCTTTAAAATCAATTCTACTATTTTTACATAAGATGACAAACTATTTTTATGGAAAATAGGACAAGTATATTCAATTTCAAGTACAGAGATATTTAGTCCTAGCAAATAGCTGTTAGCCCCTTATTCGACGTTGACAGGGGCCCGATTAAGTTTTCCTGGAGGTTTATGATCTTTAAGAGTCACATCTCCTCGATGGAACCACTTGACAATTGCTCCAGACTAATCTTTTCGCCATCGTTCCGAAAAGAAATACCAACAATTCTAACCATCCTGAAAGAACTGTACAACGTCTCAAAATCAAAATATAGTTCGTTTTTTTTTTTCACTTTGTAATCATCATTCTTAGTCGTCGGTTGTTAACTGCATAAAACAAACATTAAATCATTATATCAGCGGTGGCACAAGGTCTATCTGTGCCCGCTGTGATTCAAAAAATATTTTTAGATATTTTAGATTTTTTAAAAACAGTTTTCAGGGGTTCCTCAGATATATTGCTCTCCTCCGAGCTTCAGCACCCCATAGTTTTGGGGTCTACAGCTTCCACAACCAACGCTGAATCGCACGACCAGGAACCAATTTTCGGTGGATAACGTTTCGTGTAGTTTCAGTCGCTTGTTGTCCAAATTCAAAGAAGAAGAATCACTCAAAGGTCTTTTTGACTGTTTAGTTCGAAGATTGACACCTCGAATCTCTTAGGAGTAAACAATTTGAAGATGACAGCTTGAAAAAGAAAAACTATTTCTTACAATTATCTGGAACTCTGTACTTAAAGAAAACTACAGTTTGTTCGGGAAAACTTTTTTTAGGCCTTACGTCCACTTTTGCGAATTTCGAGAAGGAGAAATTGCCGTACCACCCACTAATATCTTTATCTATTTAGCCACTTAATGGCTATTCCATTTGGCTAAAATTGGTCAGTTTTGCCCCAAACGGCTAAAATTGCGTAGATTTCGTTTCCTGGTAACTAGGCAACTATATACGCACCGAAAAGTAAATATACATTGTATTTATCATATATTAACACGATAATTGAAATAAATGCCAATGTTCCGGGTCATTAGTCGGGCAACTTGAAAATCGCGCTTATCATGTGCTGTCGGAAGTCAGGCAGACATATTGGGTGTGGCGGAAGTTAGACAATTATGGGTCTGTCGCTCACTTAAAAGATTACATCGCTCGCCAGTGGACAGTTTCGCCCTGGTTGACAACCACTGGATTGAGGCATGAATGCCCATGAAAAAAAAAAACAAAAAAAACAAAAAAACAAAAAAACTATATGTCAGAAAGATGAATGTTGATTTCAAAGGCTAGCAGACAAGAAAAAATTTCCCCCACTCCTGAACTGTGCTTCACAGAACCTGTTCCTGCAGCTGGAAAAATGTGTATTTTTCTCTGGCACCAATGTTAAGGTTTCGAGCAGAGGTAAAAAGCTGGGAGTTTTAATGCTGATTTTAATACTGGTAAGACTCAACGCGTATGAGTAATAGGGATCATACAATTTTTCTGTCAACATTTCTTCCCATTTGACTGTGTTCCAAATTAAGCAAAGCGTAGTAGATATCTTTTATGGATATGTGTCTTAAGATAACATGGAAAAATCTGTGCCTTTTTCCGAATTACAATCGCCACGTGTATGATGGCTGTCTATTTCATCAAATTCCAACTTTTAGTTTCTTTTATATGCAGTGGGGGAATTTACAAAGAAATAATCAGAAACTGCCAACCAAAACTGTCAAGATTGGTTTCTCCGGTCTTTAAGTTGGTCCTGCTCGCCAAGTAGCTACATATCGCGTGCACAGATCGTACCAATCGAGCTAGAGGACTGAAAACTTCAACATGTACTTTTCAATCAAAACAAAAAAAGTTTTTGAAAGTCCTGCCCCCGAGCAGTTTTTGTGGGGGTTGTCTGATTTGTAATGTAAGTTTATGCTAAATCAGTCCCTCATTTGTCTCTGCTTTCAAAATCAAAAAAAAAATTGTAGTGATCACTTCCCAACAAAAATTGAGAGGAGTAACTTATTCATAGATAACTCTTTTTGTAGTTCCCTGAATTGATCACCCTGGACGCAAGATGCTGCCAAAACGCATTGCTTGCATGACGGTTTATATGAAGAGTTTCTGTTTTTAAATCTTTTCAAAGTTAACTAAAGGCAGTTTATATCAGGAAAAACAATAGATTTTAATTTTCTCGCATCAATGATACTCATAAAACCGAAAAATTGGATGAAAGAGAGCATTTAAATGTTTTATGTCGTGGAAGATCTGATACAGGTGGCTTAACCGTTAACGACATAGAGAATAGAATAGATGTTTAAACTCCTGCTGAGACAGTTGACGTTCAATCCACTTTAATGCCTATCCTTCCAACCAACAATGAGTAAAGAGTTAGGTCACTAGATTCTCCTACCTTGGTTGACAACCTATCTAGGAGACGGTCTCTGATTCCAAACCGGAGAGTCAAACTCATTGGCCAGCTTTCTGAGATGTGGAGTAAAAAAAAAAGAAAATAATCAATGGCTTCCCGAAATAAATGGTCGATAGAGCTCTGGTGGAGCCTCGAAGTGGATTATGATAAATTTTTCAAGCAAATAAGGAGAAAAAACGAAAACAAACAGACAAGATGGTACGACTGCCACGCCCCCAGCACCTCAAGTACAAATGAAGATTTTAAAAAAGGGTATAGAAAAAAAAAGGGAACAGGGTTTTTAATAGGCAGGAGATTACAATTGGATACGCTGGTTCTCGTATGATCAGCTAAGTTAAGCAACCGAGGGTTCGATCAATTTCTTGATGGATGACCATCTATCAAATATACGGTTTCATAAATTGTTCAATGTCGCTCACAGATAATCATATATTCAAAATACATGTTCTCGTTCAAGTGATACTTCTAAGAAGATTCTCTAAGAATCAAAATTCCACCACCATCACCACCACCACCATCATCATCATCATCATCATCATCATCAGTTCTTATCGTCTGTCGTTGGACATGAACCTTCCCCGGGATTCGCCACACCTCTCTATCGTTAGCGTCGTAGAGCCAATACTTTCTGACTTTGTCTAGTCCGTCTCTCCATCTTGTATTCTGCCGGTCTCGGTTACACATTTGATCTCTGGGGATCCATGTTGTGAGTCTTGATGTTGGTCAGTTGTCTGACATTCTTGCAACATGACTAGTTCATTGCCATTCAAGTTTTCTAACAGATTCTATGATGCCTCAGACCCCGTTTTCTTCCTGAAATATTGTGCTGTCTTGTGATCTATCCATGGGAAGTTGAGCATGATTCTCTCATGCACGCATTGCATGCTTTTCAGTTTGCTGTTTTGTCTCTTGGTTAGGTTCCATGTTTCAGCTCCATAAGTGACTATCGGGAGAATGCATTGGTTGTATACTCTTCTTCTTAGGATTATTGTCCAAAAAAGTTCCACCACTGCTACAATTACGAGGTGCATACGCAGCTGGGAAATACGTAGAAAATTTCTGGTGGCATTCCCGTTGATCCTTCTAAGAGGAGACTGATCACTGCTTTACGCTCAATAATGTAAGCTAAAGCTGTCCTCCAATACACCTTAACCCTCTGACTGGTCCAATTGCAAGCGAAAAAAAAAATGAATCGGTCAGAAAATGCGGTAATTGAACATCTAGCTGTAAATGAACGAGTATTCCTGACCAGGTAGCTACCAAACATTCACCCTGGGCGATGATCATGATTATCCTGTTAAATTACGGTAGAACTGAACGGAAAAGATTTGATTCTTCCGAAATCGGTTAAGAAGATTTGTTCTGTTCTATTTTTTCATTGTCTGCAACTAATTTGGAGAAAGCTTTCGGCTGAGTTCAAAATAGCATGGAATAACCTGCAGAACAGAGATTGATTGATCCTCAAACGAGACAGGGACACGTACAAATACAGACAAAAGTCAATGTGTACACGTATAGACACGGGGAAGTATCAATGTATGTTTGCGTGTGCGTATGTTTATGTGAATACATTTACTATATCAACTAGCAGGGACACACCGTGGCTGAAAATCTTTAGATATAACTATACATGAAAGGAAATTATATTTTATAGAGATTTTGTAGGATTAAAAGAGGGAGTATGTACCCTGACCCAATACATTCTGATACGCATATATTACTTTTAGGGTTGCTCAATCCCACACGTGCCCAAGTTTTCATGCATCTATCTATCTATATCTCTCTCTATATATAATCGTGTGTGTATATATACGTATGTATGTATGTGTATTTGTACATGTGCGTGCGTGTGTATTTATGTATGTATAAGCACACTTGACAGACATCTATACATATGAATTTGAAGCCACCTAGATAAGAATATATATTTTGGCGAACTCATACCTACATATGTTGTGACCATACATTTGAGTTATGACACACACACGCCCGCGCATATTATTTCGAAGGCGCCTTTCTCTCTTGATAGACAATGGAGATCTTGGATTGTCAATCGACAGAATGTCCCTCTCTGCCTCGTTGATGTAATCCAAAGGAAAGCGGGAAGCGCCACGTTTGGAATCAGCTGCAGGAGTCGAGTTGTCGGAACGACGTCAAAGTTTGCATCCCATCGCCTTAAGGGAATTCAACTCCCGGGAATGGAATCAAAAATGTGTCTCTCCTAGACTGCTTGCCTTTTAAGGATTCAGAGCTTAACTTATCGTACTATTTTACTCAGAGGGGAAATTCATGCCTTTCCCAAGAGCATCTAAGCAAAGTGAACGTAAACAGCCTTGATCAGAGTTTGACTTTGACTAGCTGATTACATTATCCGTGCATTTATCTGCTTTGCCGCTCACACCAGCCTGCACAAACACACACACACACACGATTGTACTTTCTAATATTCTGCATTCATCGATTTATTTCAGTCTATCTATCTATCTATCCATTGATCTCGTTAACCATCAACCAACGTCGAAATAGTTTTCCAATTTTCAATTTCCAACTTGGTTGGTGGGCTGGCCATGTGTCACGCTTACAGGCTACGCCAGTGGGACTAAATGGCTTTCATTTAAATATAATTTTTATATATCCCTCAAGAATAATTAAGTTCATAATGGGGGAGGGACCAGTTTTAATTTTATGCTAAATTGGTCCCTGTTCATTGATCATCCCTTTTCCGATTTTTTAACTGAACACTCGTAGGTCACGTGTCAGTTTCTGCTCTTTCTCTCTGTCTCTCTCTGTCTCTGTCTCTGTCTCTATCTATCTATATATATATATATAGAGAGAGAGAGAAAGAGAGTGAGAGAGATCTATCTCCCCCTCTCTCCTTCTTTCTCTCTCTCTATACATATATATCGAGAGAGAGAGAGAGAGAGAGAGAGAAGGAGAGGGAGATAGATATATAGATAGATAGATAGATAGATAGTAATCACTATAAATTATCTACCTATTGATCTAAACACCTATCTATCTATTCAGGTATCTATAGTGTGACTCCAACGTACTATTCGAGACTGCATAGAATTTTGAGCTTCCCACGGCGTCGACTGCTGCACTGTCTCAGGGTCAGAGCCATAAAGCAAGTCACAATAAATCGAGATTTCTCTAAGCAAATCTGACATTCACAAGAGGAACAACTTTAATCTGCTTTAATCCGATTTCAAGTCTGAAAATAAAAACATTTGCAACCGGAGCAATGATAAACCATTGAATCAATCGGCCAGAAACTAGCAAGCGAGTGGAAATTTATGTCATTCTCTTGAGCAAGATTTTTCCTTATCCTCTTTGACACTTGCTTCTGTTAGCCGAAATAAATGAAAAATTAAAAAAAAAAAAAAAAAAAGAAGAAAAAAAGACATGCCTGGTTAGTCATTCAATAGAACCCGTCACCTGACCAACATTTTTTGGCAGCGGAACATGTTGGGGGCGATCAAACAAAAATTTTACATAAGAAAAAAGAAAAAAAGAAAAAAAGAAGCGTGAATGCTGCTGGACACAAACCAAGTGATCAATTCAGTATAAACTTACCCGGCAAGTTGGATCCACAGCAAAAAACGTACTTTTATCCGTGATTTTAAAGAAACGAAATAAAAAAAACGTATTTAGTTGACATAAAAAGGAGTAAATTTTGAGAATGTCATCTTTTTAGCTTTTTCAGTACGGCCATTATGCATGATATATATATATATATATATATATATATATATATATATATATATATATAGCTGTTTTGATGTATTACATCTCTTTAGCTATAGACTTTATCCGATTCAGTACTGCAAGGCAGAATCGAAAAACTCACATCGAACCCGGAGGCCGATATCTTACCTCTGGACTACGGAACTGGGTGATCAGTTAGGCTGATATATTCATTTACGGAGAAACGCCTCATCCACCAGAGTGCTCTATTCCCATGGAAGAGCATTGCATAAGCTTACAATGGATGAGTTACCTCACTTAAAGAGTGCTCAACCCTGAATAGAGGAGCATTATATATATATATATATATATATATATATATATATATATATATATATATATATATAGCTGGGTCAACTTGAAAACTGAAAAACCTATTTTGACAGTTTTGCTAACAGTTTCTAAAACGACAGCTCGCTCAATAAAAACGATCACTTGACCAACTTCTTCCGGCAGCATGCTGTGTTGGGGTTGATCAATCAAAAATTGAGAAAAACGGTGTAATCGATAAATAATTTAAGTTAAAAACAAAAATGATCGTCACCTGATACAAAAAAGGGATCAATTAAGCATAAACTTGCATTGCAAATTGTAACCAACTAAAAACCTATAATCATCATCATCATAATCATCAGTCTTTTAATGTCCGTCGTTGGACATCGACCTTCCCTAGGATTCGCCACTCTTCTCTATCATGGGCATCGCGGAGCCAGCATTCTTTGAATTTGTCTAGCTTGTCCCTCCATCTAATATTCTGCTGGCCTCGGTTGCACTTGTGATCACAGGGGATCCATGTTGTGAGTCGCGATGTCCATCGATTGTCCGCCATTCTATAATATAATAAACTTATACTAAGGAGAATTTAAAACAAAACGATACGTTTTTTCTAGACAAAATAGGGAGTTAATGTTTAAATTTTTAGCCCTTTAGCTCCATTGGTGCAGTTCGTATGTGTGAAAGACATATAATAAACCAGCTAGCCAACCAGACCAATCTTTAAACTGAGGAATGCTATATTGATAGCTTTTGTGACGATTTTGTTTTGCATTTTATTGTTGCTTTATGTAAACTTTTCTTGGCCAAATACCTCCCGACTGTTAAAGTAAGTAAAGTAAGTGTGATACTATTAATACGCTTGCTACGACCTTCGCGCTCTGATTAGTCTAACAGCAAATAGAGAATTTGAAACGTGAGAATAATTTAAAAAAATATATATATGAAATATATATCCATATGATTTTTTATCATCAAAGGAGACTGCTATTTCACTGGCCGGTTTCACGACAGGAATTTTATCTTCCAACGATTTTTATCGAAACAAGATAGTATGAGTGATTTGCATGCATTCAATTTCTAAATCAATTTTAAGGGAAATTTCTTTGAATTGTCTTCATGCATTCAAATAATATACTTATGTTATTTGTGTTGATTCAAATGATGTACGTCTAAAATCATTTTTGATGAAATTATTGTATAATTTAGTTGTGTGACCGGCCAATCTATTAACATCAAAGGAGGTAATCAGAATATCAATTTTCCGAGAGAAATCAAAATATTTTACAAATGAAAGGTAGTTTTTAAGA
>OY735225.1:48216004-48273504 GCA_963457665.1 Thysanoteuthis rhombus | reverse complement strand
GACTTGATTTAACATCATATTTATATTTTCCCCATCACTGTTTTTGTCTTATGTTTATTTTCTCTAATTCTGTGACGCCCAGCCTCTAATTTGATCCCGGATCAGCGCCATCATGTTGAAGCAAATACTCAGAAACAAAACGTTCCAGAGCCACTTATCTTCTGTCAGCTACTCTTCTCGTATTTCTTTGCTTTTGAATTCCCTGACAAAACGCGAAGCCAAATATAATTGATGCCTGGACGTTGCCACGCTATATAAGCAGGACCGGCTTTAAAGCCAATTGGACCCAATCAACACAACGACACATTGAACTATACACCTAACACTACATTGCAGGTTTTATAGAGAACAACAACAATGTTAATTTTCTCCTGAATTCCTGAAGATTCAATATTGATCGTTTACAATGTTTGTATTTTGATTTCTTTTATTGTACTCGAATTCAGTTATGTTAAACAATTACAGAACAACGTAAAATGTATTTTAATGTATTTTAATCTGCATAAATTTTCAGGCGAATCAAAGCCTTTGCCCACCTTCATTTTCGACCAAACCGTACTCTTACACCCGTGGTGAAATGTACACATCAAACTCCTTGTAAAAACATCAGTTTGTGCTGACAGAGGACGGAATGACTTGATCGGTCCTTGTAATGGCAGTAGTAACACTAATCGATTGTCTCAATTGTTCTCACTGAACGCTGTTGCACAAGCAGAGTTACTTGAAAACCTCAAGTCTCCTGAAATTTCTGAACCAACACAAGGCAGGACTTGTCTTCTAGGAAACTGTTTTCAGTAGAAAAAAAAATCCACGGTATTTGGATATTTAGAGATGTCTGGATACAGTGCTTGTTTGCAAGTCACAATGCTCTATCAGTGCAAAGTTCCGAATATGATCTGTAAAGAAAAAGATCAATAGCTTTTCTAAAACTGCTTCCAATCCGAGCAATCATTCTAGCCGCTCAGAGGATTGCAAATGTGTCAGATATAAATGCCTTCCCGCGCGTCATCGGATTATACGTCTTAGTTATCGGCATCAGAATTTTGAGATAAGTTTTAGGGCTACAGGGGTATTTGATTTGCCGTAGAAAACTGATGCTGCATTATGATTAAAAAAAATGCCCCAAAAGAGGAAAAAAGAGACCGTTAAGTGACCAACGTCTCTAATAGCAGTCGTATTGGAAAAATTGAAAAAGAGGTGATCAATAAATAACAAATTTCTCTCACCTCTATGGGTTAGAAACGTTTCAATTTTCAGATAACAGGCGTGAACAAAGTATAAAATCATTTTAGCATAAACTTACATCACAAATTGAACCCAATGAAAACTTACTCGAGAGGAGTAATTTTCAAAAACCAAATAAAAATTCCAGACATGATAAGGAGTATGTGTTCAAATTCTAAGCCCTCTAGCTCCAACCAGCCAGCCAACCACCGAGGTAAGCTTAAAAACTGAGAGAGACTCACGTTGACAGATTTGGTTGACAGTTTCTGATCCATCCAGGCCATGGAAAAGATTCTTTGAATTACTAAACGTGTCCAAAGTGGTTTGAGAAGTTGGGGGTGAATTTTTCCGGCTGAACAATCGGAGGCGTAGCTGAGCGGGAAAGGATGTAATTGAGTACGGCTCACCTCCAATAAAGAGGGGACCCCAAGATATATATACATAGTTGTTCACTTCTGGATTTCTATTGACAAATCACAAGGAATTGGGGGGATGTGCCCACAAGGAGCCAAGACCCAATCAATCACATTCGGGTAGTTAATCTGAATAAGGCTGTAGAATGGATCGGTTGAAACACTGTTTTAAAAGCATGAACAAGTTTTTAAATAAGTAATATATCACTCGCCTAAGACGATGTAGATAGAATAAACAATTAAAGAAAATAGGGCTGCTGCAGGACTCGACCCAGCCACCGAAATTCAACGTAGCGGTGCTCTTACCATTGAGCCAAACAGCATGCAAAGACTAAAAAAACCGCTGTCGCACTTAATTCTCATCTCGTTCATTTTCGGTTTATTCGCCTCTTCTAACTGAACAGTAATGTATTAGGAAATAGACAAATTTAGTCCAACAGAATGAATTCAGGTTTAATTGCCCACACAGCTCCATTTTCCTCAATTGTTTATTCTATTTTCGTTGTCTAGGGCAAGTGATATATTAACCATGTAACGACAGGAAATTTTCTCAAATAAGTTTCTGTGTAAGATAATGCAATTTATAATTTATTCTGTCGTACCAAATATGTCCATTTCCTAATACATAACTGTCATGTTGGAAGAGAGAGAGAGAGAGAGAGAGAGAGAGAGACACACACACACACACACACACACACACACATATATATACATACGTATATATATATTTGTATATATATATATATATATATATATATATATATATATATATATATACATACACACAGATATGTATGTGTGTGTGTGAGTGTGTATTTATACTTATACGTGTGCATGTAAGGAAAGGCGTATGTGATAGAAATCTATCTATGTTCAATTTCAGGAAACATGCAAATCGAATGCATACCTTCAAAAATGCGTACACATGCATATGTATATGTGTGTGCATGTGTGACTGTGTGCATGTGCACTGGTGTGTGAGATAAAACTCATTAAGTTTCAGCTCGAATATCTAAATCTTACTCGATGTACAAACAAGAGAAGCTAGAATGTTTGTCTTTTAAAAATTGATAGACAAAACGTCGTATGTTTTGAGGTATAATTAAAATTCAGTGAATTTGAAACGCTTCTCGCCTTCTCATTTCGACTTCTATTTTTCCCAACGTAAAGCCTCATTTTCACGTAAGGTTCGCTAATGCAATCATCCTAAACAGTACAAACAAGAGATTCTCTTCTATTTTGACATTCTATTATCCATGATATAATGGCTAATTCTTGTGATAACCTTTCCGAGATAAAATTCCGAAAATCCTGTACACTGAATTTCACGTCGAAATTGTAATCTTATTTTCGAACTGTAAATACACAGAAAATACATATCCAGGAATATAAAAAAAACATGTCCCAGTGAGAAAAGCATGTTACCAGTTTACTGTGTTAATACAGTCGTAAAAATATGAATTGAAAAAAAAAAGCAAAAACAGAAAACACTGAACGAGAATATTTCTACTTAGAATAGATGAACAAATATTTATCAATTTTTAGATGAGTTAGCATTAGTAGTATCGATTGCTATCACTGACTGATATATCAAAATTTCAGTTACCTCCCTTTCTCATTGTTGCCATTTTTTATGTTGCTGAGTTACGTTCCTTGCTCAGTGTTGCCTATTTGAATGTTTTTCATCTTGATGCTTCCTCTGTGTTGATATCGGACACTTTTATTTAGATGATCTTTAATAAAACAAGTGATGTATTTATTTGATTTCGGAGTTGTAAAAAAAAGTAACATTTTTAATTAATTAAAAAATATTTTGATAAAATAAATATTGAAAGGCAAAGTATCATTTTATTTATTTATGATATATAAGAATATTTCCTAGAATTTCGATACATAAGTGTTTAAACTTTCTTTCAGATAACGGATACTACACCTGAAGCGGACGGTAAGAATTGATTGGTCGAAACATTGTTACAACATCGAGAAAGAAAAAGTTCAAATTTTCCGAAAAACATTTGGTATATCTACTTTTATCTTTATTTTTGTTGTTCTTCTTAAAATCAGAATTCAACTCGAGCTGTTAGTGTTCAGATTGGTTTCAGTAAAAAAAGCAAACACTTTATATTAGATGGGTGCTTCAACAATGATAGTACACACACCAAATTCACTTGACAGAAGGTACAGATTCGTTCATTTGTACCCATGCTCAGTTGTCTTCCACACATTAATTGCAGCTCAATTTTCTTCCACTGATTTGTCGCCGCTCATATGCAATCCTACGAATTTCATATAAGGACGAGCGAGTATTTTATATTAAGTGAGTATTTTTCGAGGCATGTTTTCTCATAAGTTGTATTTTCCATTTCACTTTTATAATCTTTGTTTTGTTTTGTATTCTGGTGTTATTCACGTGAAGACGTTTGTATTTTCAATGGCAGAAGCATTGGATCTGTAGTTCCATAGGAGTAGAAGCGCAAGTAATCGTCACCGTTGAAAGGGGAAATAGAATCGAATTCATTTGTTCACAAGCGCTGGATTTATGGATTTTTCTATTGTCAAGTGTTAACAAATAAAAATGTCATGGTTTATTTTTCCTATTGAAGCTTCCCACTACTTTATCACAATCAAAATAAGGGATGAACGTTTGGAAAATACACACACACTCATACTCACCGATACACATACATATCGGTAGAAAATGGGAAAGTGAAAAGAACAGATATGTCTATACACGTACATATGGAAATAAGCAAAAAAGAGAAAGTGGAAATTACATATACATACACAAAGACAAACATACACTCTCTCACACAAGCACACAAATACATAAATATACATATATACATAAGGAAAAAGAGGGAAGGCGGAATGAAGAGACACTCACAGAATAACACTCCTGTTTATATCTAGATATAAAAATAGAGAATAAAAGACAGATGATTGCATATATATATATATATATATATATATATATATATATATATATATATATATATATGTATATATATATATATATATATATATATATATATATATGTGTTTGTGTGTGTGTGAATACATTCATTAGTATGTGTTTGTATGTGTGTGTGTTTATATTTGTTTGTGTGTGTTTATAGAGAAATATACGGTGACCTTAGAGACAGAAAGGAAATATAGAGAGTATGGAAGAGAAGACGAGGTTCACATGCACACACATGCATAACTATGTACAGAAGTGGAAAGAGACAAAAATACGTGGGACATAATGAAACACACAATCATTACTCTCTCTCTCTCTCTCTCTCTCTCTCTCTCTCTGTCCATAGACTTACACACATGTATGCATGTACAGAAAAATACAGATGCTGAAAATATGAACCATATGTATGAGAATGTGCGTGTGTGTGTGTGTGTAGAGTGAGAGAGAGAGAGAGAGAGAGAGAGAGAGAGAGAGAGAGAGAGAAACTCAAGTAGTAATTCTGAGATTAAAAAAACAGTATGAAACGTCCCGTGCAGCAAGATCACAATGCCGTTTGGATCTTGAATAAGTAGGTTTGGAAAGGGAAATCCGGGTTCAAGTCAGGAAATCAAAAAGTAATTGGTTTGCTTGAAGGATTATCGGATATTGTTCTTGGGTTTGGATTCAAAGGAAACAAAATGGCGACCTAGTGTGTCAGCAACATGAGGGAATATCCTGAAGGTAATGATTGGGTAAATCACTAAGTATTTGGAAAATGGAACCTACTTTAGAATCAATAATATTGCAGGCTGAGATATTATCCTAATTCACTAGGATAGTGTAATGGTCAGCATGTCTTCCACACTCGTAAAAGTCCGAGTTTCAATTCCCGGTACTAACTCTGCATGCAGCTAATTCAGTAGACTTTGAGTCGTGCGATCATGAACGAGGTATCTGCTCGGCGTATTTGCCTCCAGCCAAAGGGATGGTCATACAATCTTGTAAGAATAAAGACCTGGCCTTGAACTTGCAAAGGTCATTGAGCTGATACAACATGCAATGAAAACTGGGACTTCCTCAGCGACTGCATACACCAATGGGAGCTGTCTCTTAAGAAACGGGGATATTAACAGTAAATCAATGCTGAAGTATCGACATACCTTCTCACGTGAGGTTTATGTCATGGGAAAAATAGGGTTTTGACATTCCAATTCGAATCTCTCCATCTATACAAAGCCCCGTCCACAAATTTTGAAGGGTTTTATGTAGATGTCATTATTGTTGTTACCGAAAAGGCTTGACCAGTGGAGAAAGGTAGGAATATGGTTTATAAGATATTCGACGAGAAAGTCAGTGAATGATTTATTATGAAAAATAAAAGATCGTTACAGAACAAAGAGAGATGATGAAGGAATCTTGGGAAAAGAGAGGACAAGAAGAAGAAGAAGAAGAAGAAGAAGAAGAAGAAGAAGAAGAAGAAGAAGAAGAAGAAGAAGAAGAAGAAGAAGGAGAAGAAGAAGAAGAAAGAAGAAGAAGAAGAAGAAAGAAGAAGAAGAAGAAGAAGAAGGAAGAAGAAGAAGAAGAAGAAAGAAGAAGAAGAAGAAGAAGAAAGAAGAAGAAGAAGAAGAAGAAGAAGAAGAAGAAGAAGAAGAAGAAGAAGAAGAAGAAGAAGAATAAGAAAATGATATGAAAGAGGATTGAGGAATCTAGAAAATTGTGGTTATTATAAAAGAGGCAATCGTGGTTGATTTACATTTCAATCCTTTATGTACTAACGGTACTTATGACTACCACATTTTTATTAACTAATTGGAAACCCATGTGTCCTGACTAGACTTATTCCTATATTCCTATATTCCTAAGTCCTTTTTTTTCAGTAATAATTACTCCTTACCTTGATGTTTCTCTATTATTTAATATTAGCTGTCTTGTAATGTCTTCCAAATCAGGATATTTTATATTATGATTTAACAAGAACCATAAGTTCAACGTTGCGTCTCCATATGTGGTAGAAGTAACAGAGGGAGAGGAGGATGTAAAAGAGTAAGTAGTCTCCCTTTGAGTCAATTGATTATTATACTTGTAGAATATTGCAATATGGAAATATTCTGCATATCGCAAATGACCATTTGTAGCGTTCCTCGTCCATTTTTTACTTTTTTAATTACAAAAATACAGACCACGGACATTCTGATTGTGACATCAGTAGCAGTTGGCAAAAAATCAATCGGAATTTTCTTTCATGGCGTCACGACTTTTAATGACATCACACATCTTTCCCCCTCCAATTTCTGTTGTTTGACGTAAGTGGTACCGATCTGCAGACTGACTGACCGTTTGAAAAGCGTCTGATAGAGAATTTTGGACACATCTAATAAAAGAAAAAGTAAAAAATCATGTCATAAATGGACAAGATAAAGCTTGTTCATTGTTCTATACAATATTCTGACAATTGTTTCAGATATTTGAAGTAATCTGTCGAAACCACTGCATTGGGAAATGAAGAAACTCATTTTCTCTGATTCTTTTTCTTTTCAGGAAGCCGTTTACTCAGCCCAAATACATTGCTTCTGGGAATCTTCGACAAAGGATGAAGAAAAATTTACACGAACAACATCTGTAGAAGAATTGGTGCCTGTGCTGGGTTTGGGTTAAAGTCTTGTAGACTGAATGAAAAAGATTTTGTCAAACAGTTCAAGTCTCGAGTTAATTTCTTTTTATACCGTGACAAAAACAACCGAAGCAATCGTCAAGAACTTTAAGGTAGAAAATTTGCATTCATCAACCGAAATCACGACTAAATGATTGGTAGATGGCTCTCTTATCAACTGGGCAGAACAGACCTGTCTAGAATCTCAACGAAAATGCATCTTACATGCAAAGGCTCATTTAATTCTAATAAAGAAATGTATATTTACACTAAAAAATGAACATCAGAAACAGTCAATTAAAACTGTCATCAAAACTTTCAAAATAGTTTTCTCTCAGGATTCAATTTTTCTCCGGATGATTGACTGGTTGGTTATGTATGTATTACGCGTATCGGCCGTACCAGTGGAGCTAGAGGGCTGGAAATTTCATCATTAACTCTTCACAACTCAATTTTTTTTAGTAAGGTGTACAGTTTGTAATGTGTGTTTATACTAAATTGGTCCCTAGTTTTCGGCCTATTGTTTGTTTTTGTTTTTAATTTAGATTTCTTGTAATCATTGCCCAAGAAAAGGCTAGAGGAATAACTTATTCAGTCCAATATTTTAATTGCCTCCCAGACACACAACAAACGTTTTGCCAAGAGACGTTGGACAGTTTTTATTGAGTGAACAACCAGACCAGTTCTTGCTTGTTTTTTTATTTATCATATATATATTTAAAAAAGTTGTTGTAATCGTCTTCGTTTGGAATAGAAGTAGGGGTGGATTTTGACCCAGCAGCATCCAGGCTTATCTCGGTGTAGAAATGTCACGATAATTGATTTTGATTTGCCCCCCCCCCTTACCCGGAGTGGTCGATTGGTCAATGACTTGATAACTGGTCAATCTAGGGAGAAAGTGTTCTTTCGCCTCCATCAGCATTTCATTTTCTTTCAGTTTTCACATTTCAGAAACTTTTAACGAGAACAATATCCCAAACTGTCAACATAGGTATCCAACAAAAGGCGAGGGAAATACCTTATTTATTGATCACCATTTTTCCATTTTTTTAAAACTTGATCATCTGTGACTGTTCGGCTATTCTTCAGTGATTCATAATGGATTCGTGTCAATATGGTAGAGGCAGACGTAGCTCAATTCTGTCAACTGTCACAATCGTTTGGCTCAGTCCCAAAATTGATCTTACCAACATTTTCAGAGAAATAGCATTTTTTCTTGTTTAAGGGATTGGCACTTTAGATAAGAAGATAAGCTAATCATCATCAATAGGACAATAAAGAAATCATTCAAATTCTTGTATGAAAAGCCGTTATCATGAATCATACTCAACCTCATATGAAGAGATCATAGGACAATGTCTATAAGAGAAAAGACTGGAGTCCGAGATATTATAGGAAAAATCAGAAAACTCAAATGGCAATGGGATGGACGTTGCAAGAATGTCAGACAACAGCTTGACATCACGACTCACAGCATGGATCCCAAGAGATCATATGCGAAATTGTGGCCGACTGGAAGGGATATTGCGTGACGAGCTAGACAAATTACGGAAGAACTGGCCCTGCAATGCCTATGATAGTGAGGTCTGGCGGATATTGAGGAAAGTCTTTGTCGAGCAACAGATGCTAAGAGGCTAATGATGAGTTCGTATTCTCATTATGACGTAACATGATTTTTTTTACTAACATTCACCTTCAAAAGACACTCTCCGGGTTGTCTGTTGGGTTTTCTCAGTCGTATGACGTTAGATTGATATGAAACTCGGTCCAGACGTAAAGGGTGAACCATCCTCTTTTTAATCTTTTTAGCCCCTCTTCCTCTCCTTCCTGACTCCAACCACAACTAGAAATGATCTTTTCAGATGTATCATATTAGAATTGATACTAATTCCATACAACCGTCTTTCTGTTTTTGTTTTTTTTCACAACCAGCAATACTCAATATCAACTCTCTCTACGCTATCATGTTGTATTGGTATGAAACGTCCAGACCTTCAGCTGAACCATCCTCATCTTTCTCTACCCCTGCTGCTAACAACATAGATGGTTGATGGATGCATCGTTGATCGTGGATCTTGTTTTATTATAACGTAAGAAGATTTTTTCAAGTGGAGAAACAAAACGGATACTGCGTGTTCTTCTTGTTTGGCTCTTGTGTGATATAAACGTTTGATGGAAGACATTCCAGAGGGAACACAGGGTTGGTTTTATGTGGTGCCCTGCACGTGTACATCAAGACAGTACCAGATATCTCTCTTGTGTGGCGAGGGCATCAGAGCAAGCTTGATATGGTCATTTCGGACGAATACTGGTCCCACTTGTCTTAGGTTCAGAGAACAAGCCCTGAGCCGCCTCGACTCCGCAGAGCAATACCACGCCGCAGTAAGCCCTCACTGACAATGGCATTTAAGGCTGTGATTGATAGGTAGACAGAGACATGTACAGGCTCAGATTGACAGATCGATAAAATAATGAGTAGACCAAGATAGACAGATCGATGGAGACGTGAAGAGAGATTGCTGGATGAATGAATATATAAAAACATAGACAGGTTTGTTTTGTCACTAAACAGAAACTGTCATGTGAGCAATGCATTTTGACAGCGTACCGGGTTAGGAACGATCAATGGAAAAATTACCTCTCACACTTTTTGTAGGGCATGATCACAGAAAATCTGATTCTCCAAAAAAAAAACTGTTATTTGAGCAATGCATTTTGACAGCGTGCCGGGTTAGAGACAATCAATGGAAAAATTACCTCCCACACTTTTTGTTGGGCAGTGATCACAAAAAATATGATATTTCAAAAAACAAACTTAGGTGCTGAGGAACCAATTTAGCATGATCTCATTTTGTAAATGCCCTCCCTGAAAACCTAATTGGGGGGAGAATTAACAAAAAATCCCCAGTGAGGAGTAAATGATTTAGCCCTTAACTTGCATTTGGGTGGTCTCTACACGTACATGCATGCGTATATACATATGTACATACATACAAGGCCAGACAGACGGACATACTCACTCAAAAAATGGAGAAACTTATGTTGACAGTTTTAGTGACAGTTTTGGATGATGGTTTCTTATAGTCCAAATAAGACATGATTAGACTTAGATAGACGGATCAATAGTTATGAATTACTATCATAGATAGACTAATCTATAGAATTACTAAAAAGCACTCGGCGAGCGAATAGCTCTGCCAATGCCGTACACGAGCAGAAAGCAAAATGGAAATAAAATGTAAGAAAACAGGAAAGAGAACGCACATTTCTTAATATGTACAAATACGGAGTTACTTTCCTTGAAATGTTGAAATTCAGCATTTTATCTACTGTTCGTTTATAACTTTTTTCTTCTGATTGGTCTCGTAGCCGGGAAATCTTCGCCATGCTCAGTAGTCAGCCTCGCAATGGGGTTGCCGCTGTACAACACTCGGACTTTAGGTTGAAAGCTGATGATCAGTTCACAATGCCTTTTTTTTTTACTTTGAACAATAAAAAATGTCTTTCATTCAGAAGCAAATTCCTGGATCTGCCCTAAAACTTGATCACCTTTATCTTAGCCCATGACATACCAATCCGGAAATATCATTAAAATTAATGGAGATATTTTATGGAGAGACATAAACGGATGCACAAATGTGCGAAAAAATCAAAAATATTCCTAAATTGTAAAAAGAAGATATTCCTTGGTCTGCACCCTAATTGAATCAATTCTTCCTTAGACTTATGTTGTTTTGCAATGTAATGGAACAGGTACGAACCAACATCTAGTTTAAAGTAACTTACTTTCAACATCTATGTTAAAATTGTAATTAGCATCTTAATAGTTATAAAAGACAGTAAAAAAGTAGTTGAAAAATCAACAAACGACTGCACCCTTTTTGAAACACCCTGTATATATATTAATCTTCCTATTATTTACCTTTGTCAAGAAATCTAAATCAATTATTCTCCACTCCCTTGTCTGAGAAATGATACAACAGAGACACGACCGCTCCCGTTGCGGAAATAAAAGAATTACAATCATCAATAAGACAGAGAATTGATAAATGTAGTCTCAATATTTGTTACTTTTTTGGAGGGAAAATTAAACTGAAATATAAGGCTGGAAGCATTTGTCTGCGAGTTTGTGATTTTCAATTACACCAACACTCTACTCGGCGCTGAAATCGTAAACTGATTATTGTGGCCCAATGTTAGAGTGTTTCGATCCGGCAGGTCCCGAGTTCAATCTACAGTTAAATCATACCAGTATAATAATGGTGCTCAATATATAATAGATAGGACTGAGGTGACCACGAGAAGAATAGATTTCATCCGGTCATCTCTCCCAAGACACCGTAGGACCAAGAATCCTGTACGGCACAATGGATTTAAACACAAGGAAATCGGCTTTGCACCACTTCCCCATTAAGTCAGGTAATTGTTTGATCAGCAGTGCACTTAGCACATTACATGGAAAGTGGAATAGCTATGATGGACCGTGCAGAATGGATGCCAGGGAACAATGTTAAGCGTTAGTCATTGTCAAGGTTGACAATGAAAGTATCAACTTTCCTTGTTGCAACGATAATTAGGAGGAAAATGGCCTATTTTTACTCTTGTATGTATTCATTTTTGTCCTTATTGAGAGTGTCATAGGGCTGCGTAAACATATCAAATAATTAGTAAGACAAACTTTCGGCTTGCCAGGCCCGTAAAAACTTCGGTCGGCTAACAGGCAAAGGTATTTCTCAATGATCACCCATCTAAGTGCTGAATAGGGTTGATTTTCCTGAGGTGATCTCACAGGAACCAGTGTATACAAAGTGATTTAGCAGTGACTCCTTAGCTTCAGGAAGGAGATGATCCTCCAGCCTAGTCCGTTTGCTGAATGCCTAATGGAGAGGATTTGAGTACCATTTTCGAAGTGTTTTGTATGAATCTGGTGGATTGAAATACAACCTACCGAACCGGATGTGAGTTTTCTACTACTGCATCTCAGAGTAAAACGAAATACATTTTAATATTTTGCTCAACTGTTATTTGAACGATGGTGATTCAAATGATTAAATCCAAGAACACAAAATATGCATCCAAATTACGCAAAACTGAGGGAGGCTTTCAGAAAACAACTGGCAAGAATAGAATATCAAACACTCCTGGATGGCGATGACAGGAAGTTAGAAACAACACAATCGTAGCAACCGCTCATGAAAAAGTTGACATAAGCAATTACGTCATGAACAATTTTAACAAGAGATTTTTTGACGTTTCTCATTCATCTTGAAAACAGCATCGGCAAGCAGTGCCGAAATATCATCGATGAAAATAAATTAAATGAAGCGATACATTCATGAAAAAGAAAAGAAAAGAAGTATCAACGCACGTCTTACATGTTGCTAAAATGATCAATTATTATATAATGTTTAGATTTGAAAGGAAATCGACAAAATGTACCAAATTTGCCAATGCAGTACGAAAGGAAACAAAAGTACCAATTTGGTGGGAATGCAATTTTTTCACATATTTCTCTAGCATTTGAAAATTTTATCATTTAATAATATAAATAGACGTAAATATATCCTGACATGTATATAGATTTAAAGATATCCATATTTCAGTTACAAATATATTTCATTACATGTATAAGTATATCTATCTATCTATCTATCTATCTATCTATCTATCTATCTATCTATATATGTGTATATGTGTGTTTGTGTGCGTGTGTGTGTGTGTGTCTGTATGTATATACATGCAGGTAATCATCATCAATCTTTTAACATCCGTCGTTTGACATAGGATCCACCACATTTCTCTATCACAGGTGTCGCGGAGCCAGTATTTTCTGAATGTGTCTACTTCATCTCTCCATCTTGTATATTACCGGCTTCAGTTTCACATGCGATCTCTTGGGATCCATGTTGCGTCGTGATGTCCATCGGTTGCTTGCCATTCTTGCAACATGACCAGCCCCTCGGCAATTTGAGTTTCTTAATAGATTCTATGATGTCTTGGACTCCAATTTTAATTCTGATATACTGTGCTGTCTTGTTATCTCTCCACATGAGGTTGAGCATGATTGTATCATGCGCACGTTGCATGCTTTTCAGTTTGCTGGCCTGCCCCTTGGTTAGGTTCCATGTTTCAGCTCCACGAGTGACTATCAGGAGTATGCATTGGTTGTATACTCTTCTTTTCAGGATTATTGGGATTGTCTTATTTTTGAAGGTTGAGCTTGCTCTGCCAAAGGTTTGCCATCCCAGAGTGATACTTCACTTGATTTCCTCCTCTTTTGAGGGTCTCATGGAAATTCGTTGTCCTAGGTAGATCTAGTGATGTACTTTCCCCAGTTTTGCATTTTCCATTTTGACAGTTATGGTCTCATTCTCGATGTGATTGTTACACATGTCTCTCGTTTTACCGAAGTTCATGCTTAGGCCAACATTTTTGCTTTTTTCGTTCAGTTCATCTAGCATTCGTTGGAGGTCGTGTAGGTTCTCTGCAAAAAGGACGATGTCATCTGCAAATCTAAGGTTATTTAGATATTCACCGTCTATTTTCATTCCTCTATTCTTCCAGTCCAGATTTCAGATCATCTCGAGGTAGGCTGTGAAGAGTTGTTTACATAGATATCCATTTAAGTACACACATGTATATATCTATTTATCTATATCCATCCATCTACCTATCTATATATATATATATATATGTGTGTGTGTGTGTGTGTGTGTGTGTGAGAGAGAGTATTTGTATGAAATTGCATACAGATATATGCGTACACAACCATATAGGTACACACACACACACACATACATATATATATTTGTATGACTATACATACCGGTACATATAAGTATTTCCCCCCCCCACACACACACATATATATATATATATATATATATATATATATATATATATATATATATATATATTAATTATGCCATGAAAGGTAACACCTATGTTATCTTCCATTCTTCAAATGTATGGTCAAAGAAAGACTGCCCAACCCACTGTTTGATCTGTATTTGTCCCCTGAGATTATCTTCGATCTATGTAATACGCACAGGGAGTAACCTGGAAAGTTTTTCTTTAGCGGATGGAACAAATGATAATCCCAATTATATTCTTCAAAGTACAGTTAGGGACAGCATAAATAGGAATAAACGCACGTAGAAGCAGGCACATACATATACTCTCTCTCTCTCTCTCTCTCTCTCACACACACACACACACACACACACATATATATATATATATGTGTGTGTGTGTGTGGATGTGTATGTACTTGGGCAGATAAACGGAAGTATATAAGTAGTGTTATATATGCATGAATGAATACAACTGAACAAAACCAATGGGTTGCTTCTAAAGTGAGGTCCGGTTTAGTTCAGGCAAATGAATTACTGCATAATTAAAGATAATATCGTACGTTATAATCAGCTTCTGCACCATTTGATTCGGCTGACTTTTGTAAGAAAATAATGTTTGACGCCCAATAGGTTTTGTGTACATACAGGAATTCAACATTATCGGGTGGTCTGATAACAACCGCATCGTGGAGCAATCAGAAGTCACTTGGAGTGGACGAAACGCCTTAGCGAGAGATAAACTTCCAAGGTGGCGACCAGCTTTCAAATTTATCCAAAATTAAAGAAGTTATTTCTCAGTAGTTTTTCTCAATATTAAACCGCCCTCGCCGAAAATGCATATGTACGTATTTATATATACATGCTTGTATGAAAAGTGATAGTTCGTAATTTAATATGTAAACTGATCCAAATATGAACAACAAGTCTTCTCCGACACAGCAGAACGGTGAAAATATTTTCGTAGCAGTTGCTATCTTTGTTGTTTCACTCGGGGAGAAAGGTCGAAGCGATTTCGACCAATTTTGCTTTGTCTCCATGCTTTGATTTTCACCCTTGCGCCATTTCATTTTTTTATTAGTCAGGCACTCCATTTTTTGTTAATTTGGGGAAAGAGGAATTATCTCTGATCAGTTCTTGATACTTAGCGTTTTCTTTTTTGCCCCATCATTTCCAAATTACCATGATTATACAATGCAGGCCTTTTTCAACTACAATGTTTCGTTGCAACTGTATCTCATTACAGATAATCTCCAGAGAGTAGTCTTCAAAATAAGTCAAGTCAAGACATAACACTTTTTTAAAAGAGTTTTTAAAGAAAGGATAGCATCTTTATAAAATTCTTCCTTTTAGGAGACTTTTAAATCCTTAAGACTCGAAATTAATGGTACTAATTATGAGATATCGTATGAAATTAAAGTTTCGGTTTGAACTTTCATACTCTAAGTGCCTAAAGATAGCTCAATGGATATATATATATATATATATATATATATATATATATATATATATATATATTGATTAAAATTATGCCATCCATAGACAACTGTTTCATTGTATTACAACTCTTCAGTGTGGCTCTAGATTATCTAATATCCAATCCAGTACCAAGAGATAGGATCGAAACTTTCACCACAAACCCCAGATGATGGCATTTCTGATCCTTGCCCTACGATTCTCAGTCTGCGTATCTGTTTCTTGGTTAGGTTCCATCTTTCAATTCATAGATAACTATCGTGAGAATGCATTGGTTGAGTAATCTTTTTTTAGGGCTGATGGGATTTTTTTTTTGTTCTTGAAGGTCGACCTTGCTTTGCCAAATATTTGCCAGCCTAGAGTGATCCTTCGCTTGATTTTTTCTTTCGGGGATTCTATGGAGATTCGTTGTCCGATGTAGATGTATTCTTCTACTTTTTCCATGCCTGCGTTTTCAATTTCGATCATTGTTTGTTTAATTCCTACGTGATTGTTGCACGTGACCTTTGTTTTGCTGGAGTTCATGTAAAAGCTGACTTTCTTGTTTTCTTCATCCAGTTCATCTAGCATTTGTTGGTGGTCGTGGATGTCTTCTGAAAAAAAGCGATATCATCTGTAAATCTAAGGTCGTTCAGATATTCGCCGTCTGTTCTGATTCCTTGTCGTACACTTTTTACACCTGTTACAGTGGCTGCTGTGACTGCTTATATGTTACAGTACTCTGACGTAAATGGGGTCTGCACCTTGCAGAATGATAGCTTCGATGACCACAGGAATTTCCACCGAGTCAAAGGTTTTCTTGATGTCCATAAATGCTACAACGAGTGGTATTATTTATTCTGCTGCCTTTTCTTTTTGCTGATTTATCGGACGGAGATGTTTCATAGCCGAGTCACTTCTAAGTGGATCATAAAGAACTTGTGTACTTGGAAGATTTTGTCTGTAAGATCAGCCAAAAGGGCCCTATCAGAAATAACGTTTGGTCAATTCTCACATAAGTTTGCTACCCAATATATATATATATATATATATATATATATATATATATATATATATATATATATATATATATATATATATATATATATATACATAAAATCATCTCTTTCTATACATATATGAGTGCGTGTCTATGCAAAGAGACCCATGAATGTTTCTGTATATTTATGTGTATTATGCATAATTATATAGGGGTGTGCGTCTATGTGTCTCATTTTCCAGATATCTATCTGTCTATCTATTGATTTATCAAACCAAATAATAACTATCTGAATCAGCACTTGTGTGTGCTTTGCAATATAAAGACAAAAATATTTTGATGATGGTGACAGAATGATGACCATTAGGATTTTAGGCGCTTGATAATATAAAAAAGATACATTTTTCCCTTCAATAGAAAAAAAAACAACACCAATTATTTTCTCTTCCCCCTTTCTCCTCTCTCAGCACCCCCTCTCTCTCTCCCTCTCTCTCTCTTTCTTTCTTTCTTTCTTCCTATTCAGCAGAAAGAATCATATTATCATGGTAGTGGAATCAATAATAGCAGCCACACCACGGTACATTAGGAAAGACAACGACAGGGGTCTGAGACATCATGGATTCCATTAAAAAAACTCAAATGGCAATGGGCTGGTCACGTTGCAAGAATGGCAGACAACCAATGGACATCACAACTCACAATATAGATCCCAAGAGATCGCATGTAAAACTGGGGCTGATAGAATACAAGATGGCTTGACGAACTAGACATGTTCAAAAAGTATTGGCTCTATGACGGTAATGATAGAAAAGTCTGGAGAATGATGAAGAAGATATATGTCCAACGACAGACTATAAAAGATTGATGATGATGATGATGATGATCGGACAGGATAAATAAATTGAGGTAGGGTTGATAAGAGAAACCAGTCATGGAAAATGGCTTTGGAGAATAGGGGTGATTTAATTTGAAAAGGTTGGGGTGGGAGCTTGAAGGGGACTTTTGGTTCGCATAATTGAGCTGAGTGTATATATGGGTCTCCTCCTCTCAAGAGGATCGCAACTGGAGCCTTTCTATATGAAACCCAGTTGGTACTCTCGATTTGCCACCCATCTAGATACTGATAAGACTTGACGCTGCTTAATTTCACTGATTGTGCGAAGGGCCAGAGTATTCAACACAATTTGGCCGTAACTGTTTGCATTCTTAAAACCAAACCATCAAACACACACACACACACATATTTATATATATTTAAACAAATATTGATATGAATTATTGGTAATCTGACAATTATAGTTAATAAAAGGGGAGCATAAGAAATCCCCACCAGACTTACCCACAATCAGATTAATGATATATTTTTTTCTTTTTTCATAATAACGCACGCTTTCAACCAGGCGTACATTTCCAGTTATAAACGGTTGTCTCCTTGTTTCTCCACATCATTTATCTCTGAAGAAGTTCTGAAAATGAACGAAACGCCAGGAATTGAATTTATCAAAATAATCCAAAGTAAACTTCTTATATATATATATATATATATATATATATATATATATATATATATATATAGAGAGAGAGAGAGAGAGAGAGAGAGAGAGAGTAAAATGGTTGATTTTATTACGTACGTACATACATATCCAGCCAGTCAGACAACTTCGATTGCCTGAGGCAGTGTAATATTTATTGCTTTTTTTTCCAAAATTGGCCAATAGAAATTGTTCAAAAGAGAGGAACGCATAGAAGAAATTACTTCCATTGACATTAGTTAATGTTACAGACATTAATGTATGTATGTATCTGAGAATGTACCCAACCTTTTGGGTCTGCCCTGTATATACACACGCATACACGCGCGTCTTGTTACGATGTTCTCCCCTGCAAGTGTGTTGTGCTCAAATATAACACAGAAATACATCATGCTTTCAATATTTCAACACCGACTCTCGTCTTTCATTTCCATTGCCTATTTTCGTTCTCTCACTTACTGATCTTCTTCTTCTTCTTCTTCTTCTTCTTTTTTTCTTCTTCTTCTTCTTCTTCTTCTTCTTCTTCTTCTTCTTCTTCTTCCTCTTCTTCTTCTTCTTCTTCTTCTTCTTTTTCTTCTCCTTCTCTTTCCTTAGTTTTCTTCTTCTTACCAGTCTTCGCAATCTTTTTTCCTCCTTGAAGTTCTGAGTTTTCTTCTGAGATTTTGTTTCTTTTAATTTCTCCCGATTCGTCTTGATCTTTTTTTTTATCTTTGGATTCTTGGATGACTGTTCCTTCTTAATGTCTTCCCCCTCTCCTCCTACTCTTTCCCTTTGTCTTTTCCTTCTTCTTTCTCAGAGCAACTTTTTTTTATGTAGTTAGGTTCATCTTTTTTCTTTCCTACATACCTTCTTCTTCTTCTTCTTCTTCTTCTTCTTCTTCTTCTTCTTCTTTCTTTCTTTTTTCTTTCTTTCTTTCTTTCTTTCTTTCTTTCTTTCTTTCTTTCTTTCTTTCTTTCTTTCTATCTGGTTCCCTTGTTTTTATCTTCAGGATTTGATTTCGCCAGTGATCTTGTCTTGTATCTGGGCTCCCATCTGCCGCATACATAAATAACAAGAGTCGTACAAATCATTCCAAGACGGAAATAAATAAATGAAAAAAAAAACGTATACAAAGAAAGATACACTAAAACAAACAGAATAACATTAAATGCTTTACATAGCAATGATACAAGGAGGACAAATAACAGACGAGATTAAAAACTAGTAGAAGAAAAAAACGATTCCGTAATTAGATTGCAGCGTTCGGGTCGAAAGTGTTTTCTGCTCAAATTTGTTTTTAGAGCTGGATGACAACATTTAGATCAGCGATCCCTAGAGGGGCAATGGTTCCCCTCGAAGACGATAAAAAACTCAAGGAGTAGCTGGGAATCAGAGGGTTGGTGAGGGCTTTTGGGGGTACAAGGTGTGGCAAGGAATAAGGAAAACTACCAATATTTCTTACCAAATGTACTTATAGACACTATTGTGAAAGTAAAAACAAAGTTATAAAATAAATACTTTATTTTTGATAAAATAATAACATTTAAATCTCAATGTATTATCTCATTCTGACTGAACGAGAAGAAATATGCTCAAAAAGTTGTAGAAACATTGAGACACATTGATATGTATGCAATGCATATGATGCAATATATCTTCATGTACGAGTAATTGCATAACACTTTACCAAATGGTTAGATACAATTGCGCTTCAATCATATCTATCTTTACTGGTTTGCTCCTTCCTATCTATCAATGTCTTTATATTCCGTGTAATGCAAATGCCTTTTAGAAGAAGTCGTAGTAGTGTTTCATCTTAAATATTTTATGGAACAATATTATCAGAATATGTGAAAATCGCAAGCGCAACCCTTACATTTCTTGATTTTTTTGCCGAAAATCATTTCTTTAGTCAGCACAGTACATTCGAGAAAAGACAAGAGTCAGAGATATCATAGAATCCATTAAAAATCTCAAATGGCGGTGGGCTGGCCGTGTTGCAAGAATGGCAGACAACCGATGGACATCATGACTCACGACATGGATCCCCCAAGATCACATATGCAACCGAGGCTGGCAGAATATTAGATGGAGAGACGAGCTAGACAAGTTCAGGAAGTACTGGCTCCGCGACGCCCATGATAGAGAAGTGTGGCAAATCCTAGGGAAGGTCTATGTCCAACGACAGACGTTAAAAGACTGATGATGATGATGATGATGATGATGATGATGATTTCTTTAGTAGTAAAAATGGTCAATCAAGGCGTATTGAAATCTATCAGATATTTAGGTGATTTAATAAAACCATGATTAGACATTCTGATCGCTTTGAAACTTATCAAATTGACGTTACTGAGATAATAACAAAAATTAAAAATGTCAACGAGAGTATAAAATATAATGAATGAATAGTGTATAAATCAATTGGTATTAATGTGCGTGGCATTAGACAACTAAAACAGGGATCCAGTTTTTCACCAAGTGAAAGATCACTGTATTGACTGGAATCAGGGAAAAGGGAAAACATTTGGCTCTGGTCTATTCGTCTGACTGATAGGTAGTTGAGAGGGATGGGAGATCAAACATTGAATTTCATGTAACAAATTATCTTAGCATTAGAATGGAATCACTTATCAAGGAGTTACTAACCCCAAGAAAGGGATTTTATTTCGTTTCATTTGTATACATGAGGATAATAAATAGTAAAAAAAGTAGCTAAAAAAAAATATAGAAAAAACAACACCATTTATGGAATCTTGATATACGATGTGGAAATACTGACTTTAGCGGAAAATATGGTGAAATTCTTTGGTCGAGCATGTTGGAAGGAAATCAACTTGAGTAAATTTTTATCCGTGTAATTAGTATTCTTAAAGACAAAATCATGAGTTGGTTTGCATCCAGTGTGGAATTAAAACTGACACAATAGATTTGATATTCACATGGGTTAACATTCAATGGAAATGACACGAACATTGAGTCATGTCTGTTGTTATAGTTATGATTCCTCATCTTTAAGTGCATTTTTTAGGTAACATGCGTAAGTAAGCCTTCTTCAAAAATGTATGTTGTATAAAAAGACATCAATATACGATGCACATAATACTCTATATAAGAGAACTATATGTTTTATATAAGCTATATAGTAAGAATAGGAGGTGTTTGATCAAGACTGCTTGGGTGTCATATTTATATAACTGTTTTGTTTTTAAATTCCCAAAATGGTTACATGGTAAACAAGTGATGATTCCAACAAGAAAAAAAATCATATTGTACCATAATAACAACGTATGGTCGAGACAAGGGAAAACACTGATGTTAATTACTCAAATTACATAGACAGATATTAGGAAATAAGTGACTTGAGTAACACAAAAACATATTTTAAAAGGTTTTTAAATTTTAATGTGGAGAGCAATAAAGCTTTCTAGTTTGTATATATATATATATATATATATATATATATATATATATATATTATGGCTTCGCTTCCAAACGAAGATTTAGTAGGGGTTACCACGTCTATTGCAGTCCCTAAGGTGTCGAAGCATGGCTATGCAGGAGATGTAAGTCCTTCTGCATCGGTTGCAGAGGAAAGTCTTGTTGGTGGAGGAAGCTTCCACCTGTGTCACCTTATTTCTTCTGCTTTGGTTCTGCGTTTAATTTAGGAACAGACGCCGTGTCGCCAAGTATTCTTTTCAGCTACCTTTTTTACCCTCCTGACAGGAGTTGATAACGCAGAAAACGGGTGTGTCGATATATATATATATATATATATATATATATATATATATATATATATATATATATATATATAAATATATATAACTGTACATGTATTATTCATGAGAGTATGAGAGTGAAATGACAATATCAGAGCGCCTGCCCTACTGATGATTCTTTTATTTCATTTCGATGTTCCGCCCAACTTAGCTTCGTGTTTGCGAGTTGTGGTCAGTGGAGATAGTTGGTAATCAAGTAGAAGGCTGAGTGGGGATGATTGTCCAGTCCCTATGGACAACAGAAGACTGGTTTGAGAGGTTATAAACAAATTCATGTCCTTCAGCTGTTTTTTTGTTGTTTTTTTTTATATCATTGACTGTGTATGCAAGTTAATTAGAATTTGGAGTCAAGGGGAATATATCTCATTTGGGTAAAGCCATTATATCATATGGCTAGTATGCCGTGATGGATCAGAAGAGTTTGATGTGAATTGATTGAATTTGGATGTAATGATCTGAGATTCGATTAATTTACCTCACCTTTTGAACTGAATTATCCACTATTCATATTTCAATTATCTTACATGCAAAATGAATAAAAATAAATCATCATTTATACAGCAGGCGTTCTGATATTGTCATTTCAATGTATATTGACTTATTATTCTTAATCCATTGTCCTAGTTCGATCATCGAAATGAAGTAACATTGAGCTTAGTTAATACGATGGGTGACCAACTCTGCATACCAGTTGAGTCTCATGTAGAGTAAATGAGATCGAAACGGGTGACCCTCTCTTCTTAAATCTCAAAGAGAGGACTCATACGTGCACTAAGCCCAATAACACAAGCAATCTATCTATCTATCTATCTATCGCTCTCTCTCTATATATATATTGTGTGTGTGATTTTGTATGTGGGTGTGCATACGGAGTGTATTAAGAAATGGATATTTATGATCTAACATAATGATTATAAATTGCAATACTCTATTTTGAAAGTCTCATTTTAAATGAAGCCCAGTTGCCACACGGTTTTCTTTAATTGTTTATTCTATTTACATTGTCTAGTTCGAGTGATGCATTAACCATGTGATGAAGGAAGATCATTTCAAAGAAAAGTTTCCATATAGAGTAGAGCAATTCAAATATATATATATATATATATATATATATATATATATATATATATATATATATATATATATATATATACATATATATATATATATATATATATATATATATATATATATATATATATAGTACAGTGAACACATTCACCGTGTAATAACGGGAGGTCAGTTCAAACTGAGTTCCAAATAAAATTAACGCATTTGTAATTTCATACATATATATATATCAACCGAGACGAAAAATGTCGGAAGTAAGTATGGTGAGTTGTTATGTCTTCTTCCATATACGTCTGTGACTGAAGTAGTCGAAAGAAACAATACAGCCCCATAATTGTATCTATCTATGCCAGTTTGCACCTATCTATCTATTTATTTATTATTATCTATTATTTTTTATGTTCATGGTGCACATGAAAAATTCATGCTCAACTTCATTGGAGGGATCATAAGACAGAACAATATATCAGGGGGAAAAACATAATTGAATTCTTTTGATAGCTCAAATGGCAATGGGCTGGCCATGTTGCAAGACTACTAACGGACATCACGACTTCCATCATGGATTGCTCGAGATAACATGCGTAACTGAGGCTTGTAGAATACAAGATAGAGAGACGAACTATACAAGTTCACAGAGCATCAACTCAGCGACGCCAATGATAGGAAGGCCTGGCGAATCCTGGGAGAGGTGTATGCCCGACGACAGACGTTAAAAGACTGATGATGATTATCATGATGATGATCATGATAAACGTACGTAAGTGAGAGTGGAAGTATTTCTCTCTATTGTTCATACTCTCTTCCACCTCTCTCTCTTTCTCTCTCTTCCCCCCCCTCTCTCTCTATATATATATATGTATATATATATATATGTATAATTATGACAAGCTGTACATAATTCATGAAAGTCGGGGATGGGCTGTTTGATTAACACGACTGCAATGCCATGTTAATATAATTGTTTTGTTTTTAAGATCCTCGAAAAAATTACATGGTAAATAATTGATGATCCCAAAAGAAAGAATCGTGCATTATACCATAATAACGAAGTATATGTGGAACCGGGATAAACACTGAATTGAATTGACGGATATTGGGAAATTGCTGATTGAAGTGATACAAAAGACATTTTGAGAAACTTTTAAAATGTTTAAAGCTCTAACGCTTCCGTGACTATATATATATATATATATATATATATATATGTATGTATGTATGTATATATATATGTATGTATGTATGTATATATATATATATATATATATATATATATACATATATATATATTACTTATTGGAGCCAAGTGAATTCATACACCCTCAGTTGAAATTTGAACTAGAGAAGCCGATTCTATTTGCTGTGCTTGAAACGTCAGGCCAATTCTGCACATCGATATGAACCGCTAGTAGACCCAATCGTATTAATCCAACGATGATATTTTGTAAATTGAGGCGATGATTCCGATATCTCTTCAAGGAGAAATTAATACACTGGAAGTAATAAGGTATATTTAAGATGTTTTCAAAGTAATAAAATATTTGTGATTCTTTTTTATTCAATATTTTGTGACCAAGTCAGAAGAAAGATCACATCGTTTATATATAAATGAAGTTCTTCCGCACAATTAATAATGGCAGCACGTTAGATCGGCTCTTATGTGAATCGTATCTGCGTGCAATATGACTTCATAATTATATCGAAGTAATTACGGTAATTTTCGCTCGATGGTTAGATATAACTTTCTGGTCTGAGCTGAGCGAAATTGGCTATTTATGGACATTCCTGTACAGTTGAGTATCACAAACTCGGAATTAAGAAACTCGGTAACACCCGGAACCTGGCTGTTTTAAAGAATTGGATCGTTTCGGTTGAATAGTCTGGTTCCATTTTTTGGTCTAAATTTTACGATTTATGAAGAAGGTATAAAACAAATGAATGGTAATCAACAGTCTCCCATACATAAATAATGAATCTTTTTTGATAGGAAATCTTTTTTTTTTTTTAAGCCACATCACATTTTGTAAAAGTTTTTATTCATCGAAAGACAAGATATTGATCTTTCTGAATAAGACTGTTTCAGAAGAGTGTTACAAACATTAACATCATGAATTATTTTTTTTAAAGATCCATTGAAAATTATCCAGCAGATAAGTGATTGTTTGGGGGCAGTGCAACAATATTTTTAAAAAAAAAATTAAACAAGTATTTTGTTAGTATTTTGATACTTTCATACTCACGGCTATTCACGTGACTTCATGTGCGTTAATGATCTTTTTATGCTTGAAAGTAGGCCTCAGCCTATTTGATACCCCAAACCAGGATATTCCTGAAACTCAGGACACCCTAGGTCCCGAGGTTTTCGACTTTGTGATGTACAATTTTTCAAGTTATTTTCTTCTTCGCTCCATTCTTTGAAGGGCATTTTTCTTGTTTGGTTCAATACGTTCCTGTGTCAGTGGTATTTGAAAGGTGGAGTAAGTTTTCATATTTGCATATGTTTTGAAAATTCAAATTTGAATCGTTAACTATCGCTGATTTTACGTTTGAGAAGTTGATAGTTTTCAATCGTAATCATAACGTCGTAGATGTTTTTTTTCAGCTCGTTTGTCACGAAGTCGCCCAGAAAAATTCAATTATATATATCTAAACCTATCTGTTCTTTTTGAATTAATGTTAAAAGACATTAGCTTGGAGAATAAAACAATTTCCAGTCCAATTTTCAAATTATTAATAGTAATGCAATGTATTTGTCAGCGTTCATCAAAATAATCTTATAGAAAATGACTTGACATCGAGCCTAATGTCCACCGAAGGCGGCCTTTAAGCAACTTCAAATGAACCACTTATATACTCCATTCATGAAATATAATTTGACAGCATTTTGGCGATTTGGGTGATGATTGGGAAATTTCTTTATTGAGAAATTAATAGCCTTTGAAATGGTCTCGAAGTAATAAAATGTTTGTGATTTGTTTGGGGTAATATTTTGTGACTGTTTCAGACGAAAGAAATGTTGTTTGTGTATAAATGAACTCATTTTGCTCAATTATGGAAACTCATTTACTTTTGATGGCTTTTAACTGGAGAAAAAAAGGAGACAAAAAAACTCCATCCGCTGCTTAGTACAAATCGATTTCTGACTCATTCAGGACAAGTACACTGATTGTTTGGACTCGCATGATTACTAACCATATGATTGAAAGAATATAAAATACGACATGAATGTATCATCATTGTCTATTTGTACCAGGATATTGCAGGCTTAGTTTTACACGCCCATTCTCTACCCGACCATTTCGCCACTTTGATGGGTGTGGCTGACTAGCATGAGATCAACCTCAGTCTTGCCGGGCCTGTCGAGGCATCAATCTGCCTCCACCACCAATCATCAATCATCACCCATCAGGGTCGTTGCTTAACTTTAATGATCTTATAAGAAACAGTGAATCCAACGTGACTTGCCATAACCTTTTTGTCTTGGGGAGAGGTTATTCGATCATAATCCTTCAGTTACATTTCTACCAGAGAGGCTTTGAGCACCATTTTAAAAGCATTTGGTATAACTGAGTTTTACTGATTTTTTTATACCGAGGCTTCTCCAACCAATACTCTGCTACTAAGCCACGGGGATTGGTGCGGTTTGTTGAAGCTAACGTAATTATCAACCATTTGATTTTAGGAATAGAATACACCCCTCATAGTTTTTTTTTCTTATTGTCGAACGTACGTAGGAATTTAGTTGTTAGTGTTTAGCTTCTGGTTAGTTCAGGGGATCTTGGAAGCGGGCAGGTCTATCAATGTAGTTTCGTTTGGAAATTGTTGGTGCTGTGTTGAATGTCAGTGCTTGCAAGACTTCTTTTTTCCCATCAATTATAGCGTTGGGGCTTAACTACCCTTGTTGCTTGACCAATAGGGTCAGTTTTTTAACGCCTGAATAACGTTATCCCTAAAAACAATGACAACGAATTCAGAACTAGAAATTCGTAACGTTTTATTCTGTTTGTAAACGGCTTTGACAATTTCCAAATTCAAATAAATGATATGTTTGCTTTTAAAAGAAAAATTATATTTATAATTATTGTGCTATTAAAGATATCACCCTATCTCATCATCGTCATCATCCCTTTAGCGTCCGTCGATGGACATAAAAATTACCCCAGATCAACTAGACCGCTCTATCGTGGGCTTCATGGAGCCAGTACTCCCTGAATTTATTTAACTTGTCATGCTATCTTACTTTCTATTGTCTACAGCCTCGCACATGACTTCTGTGGATCCACGTTGCGAGTTGTCTGCCATTCTTGCAATATGTCCAGCCCATTTCCATTTGAGTTTTCTATCAGTTTCTATGGTATCTTGGACTCTTTCCTCAGATTTACTGTACAGTCAAATAATTTCTACATGATATGTTGTGCATGACTTCTCAAGATAATCTCGAGGCAGAATTTGGAGAGTTTGGGTGAGCTAGTATCACCTTGTCTTACTCCTTTCTGGAGCTGAAAGGAGTCCGAGTCTTTATGTAGCCTGAAGACTAGACTGGGAGTGTAAAGGATTTGGAATAGACAGCGAGTATCTGAGCAACCTCAGATTTGCAGACAAGATTGCTCTTTTCGCAGAGAACCTACACGACCTCCAACTGACCCTACATGAAGTAAATGAAGAGAGCAAGAAAGTCAGCTTACACATGAACCTCAACAACCACATCGGAGATGAAAACACTGAAATCAGAATGGATGACACAGACCTGGAGAAGGAAGATCACTACATCTACCTAGGACAACAAATCTCCATGAGACCCTCAAAAGAAGAAGAAATCAAGCAAAGAATCACACTAGGATGGCAAGCCTTTGGCAGAGCAAGCACAACCTTCAAAAATGAGAAGACCCCATTAATTCTAAAAAGAAGGGTGTATAACCAATGCATCCTCCCAATAGTCTCTTATGGAGCTGAAACATGGAATCTAACCAAGAGACAGACCTGAAAATTTAGAACCATGCAACGTGCACATGAAAGAATTATGCTGAGCCCCACATAGAGAGACAATAAGACAGCACAGTACATCGAGGAAAAGACAAGAGTCAGGGACATCATAGAATCCATCCAAAATCTCAAATAGCGGTGGGCTGGCCATGTTGCAAGAATGGCAGACAACCGATGGACATTGCGACTCACGACATGGTTTCCCCGAGATCACATGCGCAACCGAGACTGGCAGAATATTTGATGGAGCGACGAGCTAGACAAATTCAGAAAGTACTGTTTCCGTGAAGCCCATGATAAGAAGTGTGGCAAATCCTTGGGAAGGTCTATGTCAAACGAGGGACGTTGAAAGATTGATGATGATGCTGAGTATGATTCTGTCGTGTGCAAGTTGCACAGTTCTCAGTCAACGGGTCAATCTTTTGGTGAGTTTATAAGTTCCAGCTTTGTATGAGACTATCGGTAGGATACATTCGTTGTCTACCCTTCTATAAAGGACTAGTTTAATTTTCTAAATTTTGAAAATCGAGCTTGCTCTACCGAAACATTGCCAACCTTGTGATGAATTCATCGGGACTCACCGTCCTCAGTGGATGTATTAGTCTATTTTCACTAGCTCTGCATTTTCGATTTTAATCGCTGTGTCTTTGTCTCCAACATGTTTGTTGTACATGACATTTGTTTTGCTGATGTTTATGTGGAGGCTAACTTTCTTGCTAGTTTCATTTTGGTTGTAGAACATTATTTGGAGATTGCTAAACTTCTTAGCAAAGAATACCATATCGTCGGAAAATCTGAGATTACCGAGGTATTCTCCGTCTATCTTGATTTCTTTGTGTTCTCATTCCAAGTTTTGGAAGATCATCTTGAGGCAGGCTGTGAAGAGTTTACGTAAGCTAGTATCACCTTGTTTCATTCCATTTTCTTGTTTAAAGGGCTCGGGGTTTTTATTTAGCCTGCTGATGTACCTGCTATTTCTGTAGACGTATTGCAGTATTCTGACATATACGTAGTTTATACATTGCTGTATTATTGCATCAATTACTCTGAGGATTTCCAGTGAATCGAAGGCCTTCAACCGAGCAGAGTCAGTCATTTCTGGTCAGCGAGAGGTTGCATGGGAGGGGCAAGGGATAGCTGGCATTTTGGACTCCGTTATTGAACGTAGTGTAAAAATTCCTACGAGGATAAACAGATCGCCCCAGAAGTCTCTGCTTATCCCCGGCGGCTTATGGCACCTGCTATACTCAGACAGTCACTCATGTAGGTACTGACCTGGCTTACACTCGCAATTTACAGCAAATTATTTCTGATATATATTATAACCTTTAGCGTGATTTACTTACTTTTTATACGTAGTTTTAGAGATAATCGACCTTTCCGATTTCAAAGTTTTACACCCTTGCCAACTTGATGATGAAAACGGTAGTCTAATAAAAAAAGTTAACTTATTCAAAACAATAACAATACAATTTAAATTGATTTATCTGTTTCTGCTTCTCTTTCATTAATTCTTTTTAATCTTTTTTCATCAGAACGCTGTCTTGAAAATCAACTATGCAGAAACATGAGATTCATTACAATTTTAATCGAAAAAGTTCCATATTTATTTATTTTTATCAATCCATGCATTGAGAAATGATTGACTATTTGAATAGCTAAAAGATTTTAAGAATCTTGAATACTATGAGATTTGAAGAAGTCATGTAATCTATATAATGAAAATTAAAAAGGTTTTTAATAACATTCGAGTAAAGATCCCACATCACTTCAGCTTTAGAAAATGAACAAAACAGATAACATACAATTGTTAACACCAGCCCAAAATGTTAAATCGAGGAATTCAAGATAAGTTTTATTGTGTATCGATCAGCCACTCCGAAACATATTTTTCAAAATCTACCTTATTCATAATCTGCTAGGGCTCCAAGGCGTATCAGCAGAAAGTTTCATGGTATCATACCGAATAGTTCTTGCGATAAGTTGTCACATGCAGAATATTCACATTGGTGCAATTGTACACTAGACATGTTCCATGAAATCACGATGGGTAATCGATTATTAAGGACTCTAATCCCATAAAACAAGTTTTAGACCTGATAGAATAATGGAGAATAAAAATAAAGTAAATGTAATTCTCCTCTTAATGTTTTAAACTGTTATCACCATTTCATCATTTGCAGCAACAGCAGTCTTCGAACATCTGCTGTTGCACATAGATATTTCTCAGTTAGCCAAACTTCTTTCGTGAGAACTATCTTCTCTGAACTTGTCCATTTCATCACGTCATCTTATTTTTTGTCGGCTATGGTTTCGAATATTATCTTTGGGGAACCACGTTATGGGTCGATATGTTCAGTGGACGTCTCAAGTTCTTGCAACATGACCAGCCCATTTGCCATTTGAGTTTTCTTATTGATTTTACGATGTATCCGTCTCAGTAGATTGTGCTGTCTTCTGATTTCTCCATGTGATGTTGAACGCAATTTCACTTTGAGTTGAAGGATCAAGCTATTGGTTATGTTCAACGCTTAAGCTCCATAAGTGACTATCGAGAGAATGCATTAGTTGTATACCCTACTTTTTAGGACTGAGGGGATTTTCTTTTTCTTGAAGGTTGAGCTGTCTCTATCGAAAGCTTGCCAACCTATAATGATTCTTGTTTGATTTCCTCTTTTTCTTGGATTTTGTGGAGATTTGTTGTCCAATCCCCCTAATGCTCTACTTATTACCTGGTTTAAATTTTTATCCAGTTGCGCACGACAATTTCAACTTCGGCGTCAGATCGGAAATGTTCACTCATTAAGGCCCTTTTTAATTTTGGGAACCAAAAGATATTGTCAAATCAGGTCAGTCCAGGGGAAATATATCAGTGTGAATCTCAGACTTCTCATCATTTGCATTGTTCGTTGATTGCAATACAGCTTTGCTTTGTCGATTTACAAAAAGCATCTTTTATACTTTATTCTGATTGTTCCTGAAGTTAAAAGAAGCTTTGAAAGGTCAACATTTTTAACTTTTTTACTCTTTGCACTGCGAGTTTTGTGGTTAAACTGATGATTTAAACATAAGTATTCTTACAAAATCAAAAGAAAAACATGGGAATAATCCTATTCTAATGTTTTTTAAGATGAGTAGCGAAAATATTCTAAAATCCAATGAATCGTTGATGCTTTGTAATTAGAAAAAAACCTAGCTGTTTGCGATTTAAGGTTTCCGCTAATTTCACATAAAATATAAAAAAGTGGGGGACCTCATAAGATTAGGAGGAGGAATATTGGATAAGAAGTAAACTACAAACTCTCTCCTTGAACGGGATGGATGACTGGACAGACCGTTTTGAATACGTGTTGCACTAAATGGTGACTTCGTCGAAAAATGAAAATTGCAATCACCCCTCGTAATGGAGGTTGCCGAATTCTGAAATTTCTTTTTTCGATAATAATAGCAATTTCACTGTTGAATATTAGTTGCTAAAGTTTGTCTTCATAAACGAAGTTTGAAGTCGACTCAAGCCTGCTTATCTCATGATTTAATACTGCATTAAACAAGTAATAATTTAATCAATCTACTCATTTCACTCCGTGAATTTCAACTCATTTTTACAGACTCAGCATTTTAATAGCGTCCAATTATTTGTGATAATTTGAAAAATTGAAGAATATTGCTGCTTTAGGTTGTTTAATAAATGCCACAATATTAAATATTTTTAATAGTATCAAATTCCGATCTTTAAAACGTGCGACGCAAAATATTAATTTTGTCACAAATAGCCAGAGGATGTGAAAACTAGCGTTTTTCACGAATGCATACTAAAATGAATAAATGATCCACGTATATAAAGCACGTTCTCTCTCTCTCTCTTAATATATATACATTTATGTGTGTGCGTGTGTGTTCACGCGTGTTTGTATGCCCTAACATATATATATATATATATATATATATATATATATATATATATATATATATATATATACACACATATATATGTATATATATGTGTGTGTGTGTGTGTGTGTGTATGTGTTTATTTCGACAGCAATGCTTCTCTTGAGCATACTCCATTGAGAATCTTTGGAATAATTATTAAAGATACTCCTTGAAAATGACTGAAGGCAGTTGAGTGCGATTGGAAGAAGATGAACATTAAAAATTTTGGACATTTTCTACATTCCTGTGACGAAAAAAATTAAACTCTGTCGTTTTTGAAAAAAATATATCCATTTATATATAATATAAAGTTGAAATTGATTCACTGAAAACTAACAAACCAAGTTAATTATATAAAGAAACACCTTCAAGAATTAAAAACATTTTTCGTCTAATTCATAATAAACAACTGCCAAAGAAAAAGCCAATGAAATTTAGTTTTGTACTCAAATATTCTCCTTGAAAACCTACTGGGAAATAGTTAATCCAGAACTTGACCCAAGTACTAAACAGATGGAAATAACAGTACCTAAAATTGGTTGATTGGTTCGTTGATTCGTCAATCATTGGATCCTCACGATCTCATTGTATTTACTAAAGAAAGTGTGTGGCATCTGGCAGATATTACATTTCCAATCAAATTCTTGGTGCTTTGCAACCAGACCAATCAGAAGGTTCGACGGAGATTGGTGTTTCAGGGCCTTCGGTTTATGTTACTGTCCGTTCTGAAGAGATCGTTCAATTCTTGTGAAAGATTACCAGATCGCCATTGCAGGCTTTCCACGTGATCCCCATCTTTTCATGGCTCCTTATTCTTTCAAAAAGAGCTTTTTTAGATTTTTTATGGTCATTTTGGATCAGACAATGACCTAAACTTTTGCTGATATACTTAAATCAATTTTGGATAAAGATCTGTTTTTTTTAAGAATAATTAGTTCTAGTATACAATGGGGTTATGATGGATCATTTCTGCGATATATATATATATATATATATATATATGTATATATATATATATGTGTGTGTGTGTGTGTGTGTGTGTGTGTGTGTGTGTGAGTATGTATGTATGTGTGTGTGTATGTGTTTTGTTTTTAAATCCCCTAAAAAGTAAACAACTGATGATCCCAAGAAGAAAAATCCACATATAGTACCATAACATCTAATTCTGTTTAAATGCAGCCACTGAAAATGCACGAATTCCATTAACATATATTGGGAAATAGTCAACTAAAATGACAAGTTTTTTAAGCTTTCTAGACTCTCTCCTCTTCTCTCTCTCTCTCTCTCTCTCTCTCTCTATATATATATATATATATATATATATATATATATGTATATATACCTTGATGATCACCCATTTACCTTCTGTCTAGAATTTGCTCAACTTTGGTTATTGTACGAGACCCGTTGCGTACAATGTGATCTGGCTGTGTCTGGTGTAGCAAACATTCCGATGACTTCCGTCGTTTGATTTACTTACTTTTGATTTTTAGTTCTCATAACTAACCTTAACCGAACCAAGTCTGGTGTAGTTTTACATACGTACTTCTTCTGTTTTGGCAAAGGTTGGAAGTCTTCACTTTTTGCTATGGTCAGATTTTTTTTTCTTTGTTTTCAAGAAACCATCAACAAAACATACGTATCTTTTAGTTTCTAAGTTGGTGTGGCTGGTTAACACGTTCAGGCAGCAATGTCAGTTTATTCTACATTTATTCTTTAGTTTGCCTTCCTCGCTTTTCTGCTTTTTTTTATTCATAGTTTTTGATGATCACTGCCCAATACAAGGCGAAAAGAATAAGTTATTCATTGCTCACCATTTTTTCCAAATTTCTAACTGATTACTCAAAACATGACATGCTACCAAAAGACGGTGGTTTTTTCACGGTTTTCTATTGAGTGACTATCCAGACTTTTGCTTTGGTTTGTTTTTTCAATCGTTTTTTTTTCTTTTCGAAGAGGGGGGGGGATTTTCCTTCCTGAACGAATATATTCGCCCAGTGAAATCTGATTCTCGAACGAAGACTCGAATCACGTGACATGCAGAACCAAAACCAAACTTGACATTCAAATGAATTTTTTTTTTTGTTTTCTCTGTTTTTTTTGTGTGTTTAATTTTTACATAAATACAAGAAAAGAGGATGTCGAAGAGGATGATGACGACGATGGAGAAAATAATTTGTGGCAGCAGAACAAAAAAATAATTATACATATGTATATATATATATTTAAACATATATATATATATATATATATATATATATATATATATATATATATATATATATATATATATATATATATATATATATATATATATATATATATATATATAATGAACTTATTGATGTATACATATTCATATACATATACATATATATACAGTGAGCTTATTGATTATTGGATTTTTTTTAGGAATTTGCTTCCCAAAATGTATGTTAGGCTATGGAATTATGCATGTTACATATATATATATATATATATATATATATATATATATATATATATATATATATACACACACACACAAACACACACACACACATATGTATATGTGTATGAGTGTCTGTCTGCATGTGTGTGTGCGTTAATGTTCTAACACCATCTTAATCGTAATCATATTGAAATTATGGTAGTGTTCTGAACCTTCTCAGCTCTCTATTGCTTATGCTGTCAATTAACAATCATGGTGCGTCTTTTACGAGTCTCGGGGAAAAAATTAAAATCATGGAAATGGATTACATGCGAACATATAGAAATGGATATCGGATGGCGTTTGACCCTTTTGAATTTTTCCTTTCGTTTTTTGTTTTTGACAAAACGATACACGATGATGAATAATGAATTCATTGTGAAGATACAGAATTAAGAAAAGTATTGCTTGATTCTGGATAGCTTTCCACGTCTTCACTGGAACAGAATTGAGGGTCTGATTGAATTCAAAGGAACGTTTCACAGTGAATTGCTGGAACCTGGAAAAACATTCAGAAATAAGAAAATCACCTTTTTTCTAGGTAATGATGTCAGCCAGTACTTTTGTCGTATGACCACGCCCGTCTTCTATCGCTTATGTGACAGGCAAGCAATCATGGAACTGGAATAGGACTTTCTCCCACATACGGCATATTCTCTGGATCTGTCACCTCAAGATTATTTTTTTTATCTAATTCCAGCAGTCTGTATATTTTATAATTAAAAATCTATCAAGAGATGGTCAGAAGTGATTGCAGAATAAGGCTCTTAAATGTATAATGTTGATGCATTACTGATGATTTTACTGTAGATCTGCATCGAAAATCAAGATAAAAGTGATTATTATTGGTCAGGAATTGAATCAAGCATTGCTGACAGAATACGGCTATTATATCAAACTAACACTAATGAAAATTACTGGATTATTCATACGTGGATCAACACAAAAAAACACGAAGATGATTTTTACAACGATTGGAATATCTTAATTTTAATTCCTTCAAGTCTTAACTCAGTCTTTGGAATCCCAAAGTCCCTTAGTAGCTAAAGACCATGTAGAGATCCTCCAGGGGTGATTCTATTAATAACCCTAATGAAAACCCTGTAACCCAACATTCTCTCCCAAAATCTATTCATGTCTATGTTTAAACGTATATATCTATCAATCGATTTATGTTCATATCTATCTATTATGTCCATGTCTATCTACTTATCTATCTACCTTAGTCTTTTCCTACCCACCTACCTACCTACCTACCTACCTACCTATCTATCTATCTATCTATCTATTTATCTATCTATCAATCTATCAATCTATCTATCTATCTATCTATCTATCTATCTGCGTTCATATCTATGTATGCATCTATTTATTTATCTTAGTCAGTCTATATCTATCAATCAATCTTAGTCCGTTTATATCTATCTATCTATCTATCTATCTATCTATCTATCTATCTATCTATCTATCTATCCTATCTATCTACCTAATCATCTTAGTCCATTTGTATCTATCTACCATCTATTTATCTTAGTCTATTTTATCCGACTACCTATCTATTTATCTAACTCTATCACTTTGTTCATATCTATCAATCTATCCTAGTCTCTTCATGTATATCAATATATCTATCTATCCATCTATCTACCTCTCTATCTAAATCAGTTCCTATCCATCTATGTATTTATTTATTTATCTTGTCTGTTCATATATATCTATATGTCTATCCATCTATCTTGGTCTCTTCATATCCATCTGTCAATCTATCTATCTTAGTTTGTTCATATCTATCTACCTATCTATCGCTCTATCAATCCATATCTGTTCTTATCTATCAATCTATCTCTCTATCTTAGTCTATTCATATCAATCCATCTATTTATTCACGTATCTATCTATCTCTATCTATATATCCATATATCTATCTATCTATTCATCTATCCATCCACCTGTTCATATCTATCCATCTATTCATCCATGTATCTATATACCTCTGTCTACCTATCCATCGATCTATCTATCCATCAGTCGATTCATATCAATCAATTTCACACTGGTAAGCTCTGAGAAAACATATGCAACAATCAATTCGCAACACTCGACAGATGCAGATGTCTGTCTATTAGGAACAGTTGATCAAAACAATCAACATAGATTTTATCAATTTTCAAGTTAGACTGGCTGGCGGACTGGCGAACTGGCAGACTGGCAGGCATTGTATCTATCGTGTGTACTGGCAGCACCATTGGAGCTAGTTAAGATTCTATCCTTATTTAGGGGGAAAAAACTAGTTTTTCTCTCCCCAAATAGGTTTTCAGTCGAAGACTTAGTTTATGCTGAATTGGTCCCACGGCTTGTGTCTAACAACATTCACACTAGAGTTTCTCAGAATTCATGGTCCAACAAAAATTGAGTGAGGTAACTTATTCATTGATATCCACATTCTTAACTTTTTAACTGATCACCCCTATAATTATATCAATTAAAAGATCTTTGTCCCGTGGCAGCATACGAAACAGCATACCTACAATTTTTTTCTTTCAGCTGAACAATATTGAACGTAATATCGATTAGTTCCTATGAACGACCTCAGTCTAATCATTGTTGTAACATTCAGTGTACGAAATGTGTATGCAAATGTAAGAACTATTATGGGACAGTCGTAGTACACATTTATTTATTTTTTATCTCCATCAAATATTGATTAGTTTTCCATCCAGCAAACTATTCTGTCTCGATTCGTATCGATCGAATCTTGACAAACCCTATCGATTATCATCTGTAAATATACGTACAGGCATGAGACTATATATATATATGTATCAGAGAAAGACACTCGCAATGATAGAGATACTCAGACACGCATAAGGAGACATGAAGAAAGACGTACACATTAAGAGAGACTTGAACACGAATGGTGATCGATTTATTTCAATAAATAGACAGTTTTACGCACAATTGCAAGTGAGGAACCTTTTTTTAAATGAATTATGTAGACGTCACCCTAGTAATATAATTTCTTTGTTTTCTCAGACCTTGACATTCTTGTTAAGCGTCTCTATGCATAATATATCTACCAATCCCCATGGCCTAGTGGTAGAGTGCTCGCCATCGGTTCAGTAGGCCGATGTTCAATCTCACAGCCAAGTCATATAGAAACCTCCATACTATTTAGTATTGATGAACCACACGGCTAAAATGAGGTCAGACTCACCGGATCAATTGAATACCTTACTGGAACAAAAAAACATTTTTAAGCTTTCTTGTTGTACAAGACGACGCCCGTCTTGTGTCGGGAAATCGATCATTCTTAGAGCTTGGAAAGGAAATTCTCCAACAGACGGCATATTTCCCGGATCTGTTACCATAAGACTACTGTTTTGACTATATACACAGAATGTTTAATGATGAAAATTAAGGGCTTATATCGGTGACCATTGGGGAACCCCAGAACCCGAATCGGTGATCGTTGAGGAATACCAAACGAAGTGATGAGAACGAATTTTTGTTCAGCTTTGCAAGCCGGGAGTGGGTCTTACTAACGATTGACCATGTTTATCTAACCCAACGCCTCCCTCGATGCCGGGTTATCAGAGAACGATGACACATACATACAATATCTAATCAAATACCAATAAGTTTCTATTCGCTTAAGTTGGTCAAATGTTGTGTCTGGATTCGAATCGATAGAATCTTGAGAAACGTTATCGATTATTTCCAATAAATAGACAGTTTTATGCACAACTACAAACGACAAAGTTTTTTCAATGTCATATGTTGACGTCACTATGGAGAGACAACATTTCGTTTTCTTAAAACTTGACATTTTCGCAGAGCATCTGACTTCCCAAACAATATTTTCAAAAGTTCTCAATGAATTTCAACGAAATATTGTGGAATGGTGGGCGATGGACTATGGAAGAGGTAATTGAATTTTTGAGTGGATCCATGCACATTTCTTCCCCTGTACGGTTGCTATTAGCTAACAATATCCTTACGTAAGTATCTGATCCTCAAATTGAGAAGTATGCAATTTTCACATGAAAGAATCATGCTCAACCTCACATAGAGAGATCACAAGAGAGTACAATACACCAGGGAAAAAACAAGGATCAGGGACATCATAAAATCCATTAGAGAACTAAAATAGAAATGGACTGGACATGTTGCAAGAATACAACACACAATATGGATCCTTAGAGAGATAAGATAGCAAAATACAGGAAACTATTGGCTCTGCATACTCCATGAGAGAGATCTGGCGAATCCTTGGGAAGGTGTATTCAGTTACGGACGATAAAAGACTGATTATGTATGTATGTATGTATGTATGTATGTACAGATCGTCTTTCACCGCTTATGCATTCACTGAGGATATCAATAAGTTAGATACCCATAGGAAATAGTCAGTAAGACCTACTTCCGGCTTGCCAGGCCTGTCGAAGCTTCGTCTTCCCAATCCTAGTGCTTGTACTGGATTCTCATCTAAGAGGCAGTAAGTACCATTTTTTAAAGTCTTTGGTATGAACTAGTGGTGACTAAACCAGAGGCAAGCATTGGGAGTTGTTGATCGACTGCGTTCTATCATTTTCACAATATATATATATATATATATATATATATATATATATATATATATATGTATATATATATATATATATATGTGTGTGTGTGTGTGTGTGTGTGTGTGTGCAGGTTCCACTGTTCTGGTGATGATTAAGACAGATTTTCCCGCGAGTGAGATTCGTCCCTATGTCATCATTTTTATTTTGTGTGAACAAATCACATACACATATTTATAACACAGACCCATATATATTTTAACGACAGAAGGATAAATCACACTCGAGGAAAAGTCCAGCTCAACTAGCCAACGTACGAATATTATATCTCTCAATCTCCCTTTCTCTCTCAATATATATATATATACATATATATACGTAGATAATAGTATGTGATATGCACACATGTACATGTGCGATGCATTTCTTACAATTATTTCTTTCAGCGCACGGGTAATCAATTGCTTGAATCTGTTGATGTATGTGTATGTATGCAGAAAGACAAATAGATAAATAGATATGAACAGACCAAGATACATAGATAGATAAATGGATATATGTGATTCGTAGGCGAACAGATTTCCTAAGCACCTTAATGACAAGCGATCAGATCACACTCGAGGGAGCAGTCCGTCTGAATTGTCCCATGTAAGAAACTTTATTTGTTTGCAATCCCAGCCAACAAGTTCCAAAATACCACAACTCTCAACCTACGCATATAAGATGTTTAGGATTCTGAGATTCCCGGAACTGTACATTCCTATGTCATGGTATACATATCACCAAACAGCTTACGACACACATGATGTGTCCTGTCATCCACTCAATTAACTGCCATTTTACCCTCCCACAATTCAAAACTCATCATCCATTTACTTAAACACCTATATTTTGCAACACTTCATTCTTCGGAAAGCTCTATTTAGGGGTGAAACGTCGAGCATAACAGTAGTTTGTCTCAGCTAGACTTCTGATATTCTCGTTTAACTCTCATATATATATATATATATATATATATATATATATATATATATATATATATATACAAATCAGGAATACAATATACTATAATAAAATAACCAATGTGTGATGGCTTTATCTTATCTAATGCTCGATCAATTCAACATTACATTGGATTAAGTTAGAGTAGAGCTTGAAATACGATGAAGTAAAGGATTTGCTACACAATCAGGTTTATGTATCTACCCTATTTGGGTTCTTTAGGCGGATGATTCGGGTTATTTCTTTCATCCCTTTTTAGGACATTTGGAGGGTCTATTTTTGGGGTGGTGGTGGCTGTAGGACCTCCTTCCACATATATATATATATATATATATATATATATATATATATATATATATATATATATATATAATAAAAATAAGCATAATAGAAAGACACATATATCAATACAGAAATATACCAAAAGAAACAGAGAGACAAGCCGAAAATGACACAAAGGGGAAAAAAAGAGAAAATCCACAAAGAGTGACTCACAGGGAGACACAAAATGGGGGATACATAAAGATAGATATAAAAAGAGACGTATAAGAGAGAGAGAGAGAGGGAGAGAGATGCACACTCTCACACGCATTCAAAGAGGGATATATACACATATAAACCATTTTTATCAATATCACTATTGTTTCTCTGTCGTATCTTTGACTGCCGTATTGCTCACACACAATCACCCGACATCAGGTTCGTCATTCTGGCTGACAATCTTTGCTGGAAGATTTTTCTGATCAATCGCAATAAACGCATTTTATATAATACATTACGGGTTTTTATCATTTTGTCCGCTGAATATTGTTATATAAGATGTAAAATAAAGATATTTTCTTCTACTATTTTTTTCTCATTTTTAGTCCCCAAATGGAACAAAAACTATTCGACAAAACGGCAGTCAGCGAAAAGCAAAGTCTGCAAATCACGACGACGAAACGTCTGTCTGACCAAACTGCTTTCGGTTGATTGTATGTCGACGAAACGGTCGAACAATTCGATTTTTTCCTTCAAGAATGATTTTAAAAGGAACGATATTTTCGTATCGTTCTACAAAGGCATCTGCCTTTTCGATGTCTAGCACGCTCATTTCAACTTGTTCCTTTGTTATCGGCAAAAGCCTCTTATTAGCCGCTCTGACCCCGCAGGTCTCTTCCCAGCTGACCCCCCTACCATGCCCCGTCCCGAGGTCTGCTTTTGCATATTTGTTGACGTCTTTGATATTGGAAAAGGCTTTGTCATTGTGCTATATATAAGACCAACAGAAATAACCTCGTTTGTTCGCTAGCTGTCTTTTTCCGTATGACACTGTCCAAACCATGGATCTTCGTACAAAAGTATTCGCCATGGACAGGGGCAATCGGCTATTTTCGATTTAGACAGCCAGCTTCCGAAGTGTTTGAAATTCGAGTGGACGTGATAAAATCGAATTGGTGAGAGACGAAAAAGGTATTTTTACCAAAGTACAGTTATGTACTGCATCCCAGAAGTTTATCTCACGAGAGTTTTACGAAGAAAGGCGAGAAGTGACGTTAGATTTTAGCATTTATTTTGCAGAGAGCCGTTATAGACACAGTGCACATCCTCTTACGCTCTGTCTCTCTGTCTCTCTGTCTGTCTGTCTGTCTGTCTCTCTCTGTCTCTCTCTCTCTCATTCTCTGTCCTACTCCCCTGTCTCCTAAACTCTGACATATCAGTCATTCATAATATCATCATCACCACTATTTTATGTCGGGGTACGCCACTAAAACAGCCTAGGAAACTAATGGTAATTGTTTCTTCATTTCATGCTTTTTCCGCTTACAGAAGATTTTTACAGGGACACACTAGTTTGGGGGAGGAGGAAACGTAATATTTAGTAATGTACGTATGTTGTTGTTAAAACTGAAACGTAACTCTCACCCGATTTTGTCAAATTTCGACATCTTTGTATTGTTGCATCATCTAATAGAAACAGTCGATTTCACTCCAAACGGCCACAATAATGCATTTAAGAAAGATATCTTATGCCTGGTGCTGTTTATATATAGGTTAAAACATACAATGTGACACCAGCAGTTGTGATTTGCTCTATTTGAAAAATATATAGAGCTAATATATAACGTAAAAATTGTATGCAAAATATAAATAATGCAAATATTTTGTATAATGTAGAAGAAATAAATCATATATGAGATCTATTGGTATTAGAACTTAAACCAGGATCTTTTCAAATAAGTATCTTTAGAATTTGCCTAATTTCATGAACTGATTCTAATGAACCCAACGCCATTTTGTCGTGAAATATGAGAAACAAAAATTTATTGAATTGAATTGCCCTAGGATAGCAAACTTCAAGAATAAAATGATCCCATTAGTTTTGGAAAGAAGGCTTACAACCAAACAAGCACAAGTACAGACCATGCTCAACATCACAGTATACAAGAGTAAAAAAAACAGGAGTTAGAGATATCATAATATTCGCTAGAAAAACACCAATGACTAGGAACAGGCCAAAAATACTAGACAACTGAATATCACAACCCACAACGAGGATCCCCAGAGATCATACGAAAAATTGTGGCTGGCCCAAAAAGATTGTGTGATGATTAAAACCAGTTCGGGAAATACTGTAACCACAATACCCAGGATTGAGGGATATAGCTGATCTTAGGGAAAGTCTTCGCCCAAAGACAGACATCTAAAGGCTGCAGCAGCTACTGCTGAAGTGGATATGAAGACGCAGTATGCCGTGTAAGGTAAGTGTCGGGCATGTTCATTTCCTTGAGGGAAGGATGAGTTCCGAATAATAGAGCACACGCAAGTAGTTGGGTAGAGCGCACATTTAGGTGGACTGAATACTACAGTAATACCTAAATATCTCTATAGAACATGTCGTTTATGAATTTTGCAGCATAACCATCTGCGCCTGCGTGGTTAAAATGGCTGACTCTTATCTACTTCCTCCGCTTCCTTTTCTCCACTTCCAGCCGGATGTTTGCTTGCCGTCAAGACCTGGAGGGGGGGGTTAGGTCCGAGATACACTTGTGGACGGGGTCATGCAGAAAATACGAATGTGGGTTAAACACTTGAAATACGAGTTAAGGCTAAAGAAGCGACATGTCTATAAAAGAAAAGACAGGTGGCTGGCACAAAAATAAAGGAGGAAAGAAAGAGGGGAAAGAAAGAAGAGAAGAAAGAATAAGGAAAGGAAGAAGAAAGACAGGGACAGATAAGTATGGAAGGAGAGCAATAACAAAGGAAAAGACAAAATAAGAAAGAAAGAAAGAAAGAAAGAAAAAAAGAACAATAATGTTTCATGAATAGGCAACGTTTGTCTAATGAATAAAAATGAACGCATCAAGATAGATAGATAGGTATGGACAGATATATCTATCTATCTATCTATCGCGATATATTCATTTTTAATCATTTAACTAAGATAGATAAATAGATAGGTATGGCCAGAGATAGTTAAGTAGATAGATAGGTAGATAGATATATAGATATGAACTAATTGAGGTAGTTGAATACGAATAGAACAAAAGAAGTAGATAAGAACAGACGTCGGTCGATAAATGGATATATTTGAACAGAATGAGATGTATGGATAGATAGGAACAAAATTGATTCATAAATAGGTACAAACAGACTGAGCTAGAAAAACATAGGTAGATACGAACGATCTGAGATAGATATAATCGTACTGAGATGAGTAGTTATGAGAGTGACTTTGAGTTGCATGATCGTGGAGTAATGGTTCACGAGCTGATCAACTGTTCTTGAGTGAGATTGGTCTCCACAGAAAACCTCAAAAGTGTATCTTCGTGCCAGACAGAAAGATTAGTGAATACTTTCAAAATCTTCGGAAAGTTTTAAAATTCATTTCAGATGTTTCGTATTTTGAGAAAAGTCATCAACATCCCAATTCTAATCATGACAATTCAACCGGTTTTTCCCATCATTAATGTTACAAAACGTTTTCGACAATCCATTCTACTGTCTTTTTCAGGTGTAATAATAATCCCTGTAGCCGAATAAGAGTCGATTGTATACAAGCGTTGCCGTTGAGATCTAAATGTTCAGTTTGAAATCATTTATTTTGTTTCGCTTCTTCGGAGGAAAGGGCCGAATAAAAGATGTATACTTTCCTTACAAATATTACATATAAACTGGAAGAAAGTCGTAGAATTAATCGACCAAAATGCTGTGTCAAAATTATGACCTGCACCGTTGACTGCTCCGTCACTTAGCATATGTTACAGACCCAGCACTTTCAAGTGACTCTGCACTAAAAACTCTTGAGCTATCACTTCCGAGTCAGTGATTCTGTACTTGCTTTAATACTGTGGTACTAAACTACTTTCAATTTATATTAACGACTCAGTGTTTACAATTCGGTATTTTAACCGATTATCACATATCAGAATGTCTGTCAGTTTGATTATCCTAGTTGTAGCCACAAGAAGTTATCTCAGGAAGTCCGACCTAACTACGATGAGAGTGTTTAACTTAGATGGGATGTGTTCTTGTGATGAATATGTGATGATGTGTGCGTTAGCGGAAAGTATGTATAAAAACTGTACTAACTATCCCAACTAAAGAGAGAGAGAGAGAAGAGATGAGCTTACCTCGAGGTCGTTGGAACACAGAAAGAGAGGAAAAGAGATTTACCGCCACAGTTTAAATATCTTGAAGATAACAATCAGCTATCTTATTGTTGGCTCTGTGCGACGTCAAAGATGAAGTGACTAAGAATTTACCATTTCTACAGAGATAAGGGGGTTAACAAATAGGTCCCCTACTAAGGGCAAATAACTCCGTATATGTATGATTTTCTTTAGCGGGAAAAATGTGGGCACTACAGTACAAAACAACGTCTAGATTTGCTTCATCTTTTCTATCCGACAGTTTGTTTTTCGTATATGAAAATACATAATTACTCCCCGAACTACCTTATAGAATGGTATTAATTACCGATGTCATGACTATCTCAGATAAATCAAAACAGGATAGAGAAAATCACCAACGTATTTGCTGTATTTGCTGGTTTTATAACAAATAAGAAAAATCTTTAACTAGAAAGAAAATTAAACCCATTTTAATGTTAAAGTGTATTTTCCTAATTTGAGGGCCATTTATAACATATACTACAGGTCTGCCCGAGCTTAATCCGCCGTGACGTGAGTAGCATCTCCTTGCTTCATCATTGATATTATTCGTGATTTGGCTCTCCCTTGCTTATCTTCAGGTTTCCTTGAAAACAGTGTTGATCCGGGGAAAGGACATATTTGTGATCCAGGCAGGTGTTGACAGAACGTGCTAAATCAAGAACTGTCAATAAATCGGAACAATGTCATGAAGCCATGTCAACCAGCTACCGTTATTTGTCGAGGACAGCGCTTCAAGCACGCACGCATGCGCACAAGTATGCCTTGTGCGTGTTTCTTTGTATTTGCGTGTGGTAAGCGTGGATATCAGCACGATTACATCTCTTGCTGGGTCTTCCTTTTCTTGGCTTGTTCCTCTTTTTTTTTTCCTTTCATTTTTCTTTCTTTCCTTCAATCATTCTTTTGTTCTTTCTGTATCTTTTTCGTTCGTTCTTTTTTTCTTTCACATATGTTTCTTTCCCTTTTCTTCCTGTTTTTTTTCTTCTGTTCATTTATTCGTTCTCTTTGCGTTCATTTCTTTTACTTTTCTCTTTTTTTCTATCTTTCTTCTATTTTTCTTTCTTTCTTTCATTCTTTTTGAACTTATTTATTTCATCTGTTCTTTGTTATTCCTTTTTTCTGTTTTATTTCGTTCTTTCTTTTTTCTTTCTTCTATATTCCTTCCTTCCTTCTTTTGTTTCCTTTCTGTCCTCTCCCTTTCTCTCCACGGTTCATTCGTTGACCTTTTTTTGATTATTGCTGAGTTTTTCGTCCTTCCTCATCACGAATTATTTGTGTGAGCCACAAGTCGCAATTACTCCGAACGCCGATCACCGTGGCCCAGTGGTAATTCGTGGTTCAACCCATCACTACGTCATACTAAAGACTTAAAAAAATGCTACTCCAAGCCTTCTCGTTGAGCGCATTGGGTACACCGGTTCTCATATGATCTCCGAAGTCAAGAGTTTACGAGCCTGGTCTGAGAGTAACGACCTGGTTATAACAAGCGCCACTGTTTTCGTGGCGAGCGGGAAATAGGTCTTATTGACAGCTGTATCCAACCTTGACACACACAATGTATGATATTTTTAATGGCTCTGGAACATAAAACTCACGCACTCCATAAATTTACAAATACCAAACTGAATTGCATACAAGAAACTAGAATTATAAAAACGTTGGAATAACACTGATCGTATTAGAAATGGCTTAAATGACAAATGGTCGAGGGTACTTTGAGACTATCTTTATAGAAATTGACTAAGATATTTGTTCTTATTTAGCATTACAAGATAAAAAAATTACTTTATATATATATATATATATATATATATATATATATATATATATATATATATGTTTTATCGTGAGTTTTAGTCACGACCTTATATATATATATATATATATAAGGTCGCAACTAAAACTTACTATAAAACATGATCTATCAAAACCCTGTTCCCACCACGAATTCACAGTCCTACTATATAAACACCCGGTTTCTTGTAGCACCTCAATTTGTTAAGAAAGCTCAAAATGATCGAAGCGTTGGAAGAAAGGGTCATTTGTCTTGAACAGCTCCCCTGTATTGTCATTTTAAGCACAGTCTTTCCCTAAAATGAAACCCCATTCATAACTCTAATTCCTTACTAGCACATCTTTTAGTTGGGTTCCAGATCACAGGACTGACTGTTGGAGAGATAGGGAAGTAATGCATATCTTTCTAGTTGGGCTTTATCTAAGTCAAGTTGTCAGCTTTTTGCAGCATCGCTCGAAGAAAAGGTTAATACTATCAAAAGTGTAATGTAAGGAAAGAAAAAGCAATTTATCGCCAAGTATTTTATGGTTCTATATACACCCTCTACAAACCAAAATTTTCATTACCAATGGGAGTAGACATCTTATATTTGTTTCTTTCCTTTCCCCTGGGTTAGGAGTGAGACTTTGCTGTAAGGTTTTGGGCTTTGTGTTTTGAACTAACGATGAAGACCAAGCATTTGGGTTTTTTTCCGGAGAAAAAAAAAAGAAATTCATTCCTTGTGCGGGGTCGGAGTAGAAAATTATGAGCGTTAGCTTTTGGTAGGGACTTACTAAAAAGGTTCATGGTTTTTAATCAAGAAACAAGATTCAAATTTTTTACTTGCTCGGGAGGGGGTGGCATTGCTATTTTAGATGTGATTTTGTAGGTTATCTCTCTTCGAATATGTTGACAATATTTAAATATTTTGTTTTTCAATTTTCTCATGTTTTGAAGTGTAGTGTTGCCAGTTTTTATTTTTCGAATTCGAGAGTCACTTCCACATTTGAAACATTTAAAAATCAAATGTAAATTGGCAACCCTTGGAAAAGTTATGGCATGAACTGTAAACTTTCATCATTTCTCAGCACGTGCCATTGTTTCGGGCTCAAAGTCACCCTTTCGCAAGATTGAAACGAACTGCTTTGAACCGGTCAACACAAAGAATGGACCCCCTGCAAGACAGGTCCGTTGAAGCCAAATTCGTGACACTTACAGAGACCAATTACTCACAGATGTCGATTCTATCCAGCAGGTAACTTCTCCTAAACTTGAATCGATTCCAGATCTTGTTACCAATAATAGATTTCATTCTTTTCTCATAGGTTTCGTTTTGCGTTCAAAAATATTTCTCACCGGCTTCCCTATTGTCTTGGAAGACAATAGAGAGTTTGTCAAGGATAAGCTTCTGATTGAACTTGTGATTGAGCTGCAATGTCTGCTTTGACTGCGGAGTCTGATTCTCTCAGGACAAACTATGTTTTAGTTCTTGCAGTTCTCATCCAAACTCAGCTATGAACACACTGTTACTACTCTCTGCGCTCTCTCAACTACTCCCATCAGTACTCTCGTATATTTTTGTCCAGATACCAGTCTTCATGGCAATTCTACATCTTACCTACAGCCTGCCGGGTCGATGTTGCCTAAGATATTTACAAACATCTATGTAACAGAGAACAGGCCTTCCTATAAGTCTGAATAAATACTTCCAATCGGAAAATTGGTAACTTTCTCGAGAAATTGACTTTCCTCAAAACGAACACACTTTTATTCAAAATATAGGTACTTATGTTTTTTTTTTAAAAAAAACACTTTACATTGAAACGTAAGTATTTTGATTCAAAACATGGTTGTGCCTATACAAACCCCACTTACACACGCACACGTATATGTGTGTTTCATCTAGTTTCTGCTCTGTAAAATATGTACAGTTATGGACTCATAGATGAAGTTATAAGATCAATTATTGCATTAGATTGACATTATGATGAATATAAACATACTTGTATAGATAGACCGTACCTCGCATAAATGAATCACCGTAACCTATGCGTGCATTAGAAATAATCATCTGAAAAAATATGGGTCTTTTATTCAAAATTATCAAGAAATACCAGGACATGATTTGGAGAGTTTTGATAGAAAAATGACCAAATAGGCCGAAGAAAGCTCTCGAAAAAAGTTTTTGAAGGATGTCTAATGAATTACTCATGCAAATCTCAAATGTTGTTGCGCCCAAAATGTGATCAGAATCGCTCAGAAAAACATGCACAAAAAGGAGAAGAATCTGTAGCTCACTTGGGTGGCTGGTTTGTCGGACGGCAACTTATGTGAGGACGGTGATTCATAGGTAGATTGTTATAAACACTGAGATAGATAGATTGATATGGGCAAACAGAGAATACCAAATAGATATAGAAATCATACACCAACTTTTGAAAAGATAAAGAGTAAATCAGTCTTTGCACGTATATAATACATCTGTGTAAGAGCTGTGAGTTGTGCACAGCACCTTCCGCTTCTGAGTGAATAGATCGTTTTAGTTTCATTTCCTATAGAAACGTTACTCACACGCACGGCCACATGACGTCTCGGTGCAGAAGAGGACATTGCAAACGATGAGGAGAACGGAAATGGAGAAAAACAAAATCATGATGGAAAAAGGTCGAAGTATCTTACACACACGTATATATATATATACATATATATATACATATATATATACCTTATATGACTTAGGAACTCTATTTGAAATGATCCCCCATTATTACACGATAACTGTATCATTTGGCTTGGACAGCGTAAATAGAAAAAAAAATAAAATTCGTGGGTGCAGGAAACGAGCCTGCAACGGATAGGTAGGTGCTTTAACATAGTGTCGCTCTAACAATTGATCCGTACAGGTCCTGGTGATGGATTGGCCTCAATAACAGCTTTATTTCCAAATTCTCATTTTAGTTCATCCAATGTCTATATCTGCTCTATTTTTTCTCAACGTGGACAATTGTTAAGAAATTGATACATAATCTGATAGAACCAATCATGAATGCCTTATATTACTTTGATTTATCATTATTTCTGTCGGATTATAAATCCATTTCTCAATAATATAATTGATAGCACTGAAAAACAAAGAAAGCAAATGATGCATTCACCTCATAATAACGGGTGATCATTTCAAATAGAGTTTCAAAGTAATATAACGCACTTATAATAATTATCAGATTATACATCACTTCATCATATATATGGTAGTACTGGTATCCTCACAAATTGAAATTTTGTGCACTGTGATTAAATTGATTGATAATCTATCTATATCTTCCCCACTCTCTCTATATATATTTCTTTGAGAATGACAGAGAGAAAGATAAATAAGTGAAAAGTAAGGAACACCGCAGTTGTCAAAATTATTTGGTATTTAAATCTTTTAATTTTTAATGATTTTATTGTATAGGTTATACTACAACTTGGACTTCCATTACTATGTGATAACATCTCTTCAAGTATACAAATTTCAAAATATAAGAATTTGGATTTTCATTTATTTATCTATTTTCATTCCTTTGTTTGTTCTATCCTTCGCTTCCTTTTGTTTGTTCTTTGTTTCAACTTTTTTTTAAAAAACTTTTGACAAGTAGATCTGTGTTGTAATAACTTTTTCCTTCTGTCTGTCTGAGAATTATGTATTTCCAACAAGTACTTAGAAACGAACTATATATATATATATATATATATATATATATATATATATATATATATATATATGTAGAGAGAGAGAGAGAGAAAAGAGACAGTGAGAGACAGACAGACAGACAGACAGACAGTGAGACAGACAGAGATATATATGAATATGATCTATCCCCGATATCGTTTACTATTCCTCCATAGAATCATCATCATCATCATCATGAGTCTTTTTAACTTCCATCGTTGGACATAGACCTTCCCGAAGATTAGCTAAACTTCCCTATCATGGGTGTCGCAGAGCCAGTACTTTCTGAATTTGTCTAACTTATCTCTCCATCGGATATTCTGATGATTTTACCCGCTTTTCGACGTGGATTGTTGTTGTCCCTGTTCGGGGCATTTTCCTTTCTTCATCTGTTTGATGGCTTGTTTCACCTCCCTCAGGGTTACTTCTGAGAAGTCCTCGAGGTAATTTCTCGCGTCTCGCGTGTCCTGTTCATTATTTTGTTGTCCTTGTTTGGACGAATAAAATTTTTGGTAAAATTCTTTGGTACGTTCGACAATCCTGTCTCTGTCTCTAGTTAGGTTTCTATTTTCTTGGAGTACGCTGGTTATTTGCTTTCGTCCTAAGATGGGGCTTTTGTTTATAGCTTTGGAGCACCGACTTCTTTCTGCCGCCGTGTATCTTTTTCCGTCTTCTCTTTGTTTCTACCCATTATTGTGTTCTCATTGGTTTGAATGTAGTAGTGTCTTCTATTATGAATGCTGTAATTTTGTTGTTTAGTTCGTTGATGTTTCCATCGTCTGGTTCAGTAAGAATTCTAGATCTGTTTGTCAGTTCAAGCTTGAAGGATCGAAAGGCTCTTTTGGTATGTTTAAAGGTTGCAGTTTTGCGTGGAACATTTTCCTGCGTTCTTTGTTGGTGTTTATTTGTATTTTACATCGTACCATTCTATGGTCGCTGCCTACATTTATTTGATACAGGATTTGGATGTCCTTGACGATATTGTTCTTGTCCGTTATGATGTAGTCTATTTCGTTCTTTGTTTCGTGATTGGGGCTCTTCCAAGTCCATTTCCTATTGGGTCCCTTCTTGAAGAAGGTGTTCATGATTTTGAATCCATTTGCCGTTGCAAAGTTTACAAGATCTTCTCCCCTCCCGTTCCGTACTTTGTATCCGAATTTTCCGACGCAATCTTCATTTCCTTGTTCTACCTGTGCGTTGAAGTCTCCCATGATAACATTGAAGTGTTTTCTGGTGTCTTGGAGTAGGTGGTTCAAGTCATCATAGAAGTTGTCTATTTCCTCTTGGGTTGATTAAGAAGTTGGAGCGTAGACTGGGATTATGTTGAGTTTGTACCTCTTTGAAAGTTCTATGGTGACACTAGCTACTCGGTCAGGGACGGCTTTGAAGCCGGTTACATTGTCTTTGAGGTCGTTATTGATGAGAAAGCCCGCCACTTTGTTTTACTTTCTCTTTTCCATAGCTGTAAGGAAGATGTCAGCTAATCGAACAGAGAAGCCTCAATAGATTACTCAGCCCTAAAAATATATTTATTTACATAAACAGGAAATGGATGAGATGTATCCGATATAATGGTGAATTAAATGCACAATATGGAAAAACGGAAGTTTCGAAAATTGATTGGATTTATTTCGATTACATGTTTCGAGAGTCTATACTATCGTTGACGTTTGACAACGAGAGAAAACAGTCCCTCAAAACATGTAACATAAACAAAGTCGAATTCTATTTCGTAAATTTCCGCGTAAATTTGAAAGAGAGGTATTGTCAGTGGTCAGAAATCAAAGCAAGCGTTACTAACATAAATTGGCTATTAGATATGTAATGTAAATTCATTTCTGATATTTTACTACAGAAATTCATTGAAAAGAGTAAAAACGGGATCTTTGGTGGTCAGAATACGAAAAAAGAGTGTCAGCATCCAAGAAAAGATCATTCTTAACATTGCATCGGGAGATCGGATGACAGTGCGGTAAATAAGAGAATAAATCAGAGATATCATAAAATCAACTATAAAACCCCAAAGGTAATGGGCAACCTGGAATGATAGACAGTGATATGACATCGAGACTCACACGGTGTACCCTCAGGAAGCATATTCGAAATTTAGTCCAGCAAGAAATAAGATGGCGTGAAAATACTGGCTCTATGACGCCCATGATTGAAAGATGTGGTGGATCTGGAGGCATTTTATGGCCAATAACAGATGTTAAGAATTTGATGATACTGCTGCTATCAATGATGATGATGATGATGATACTAAGGTTGGTGGAAGAATTTTCATGATCCAAATCTAAATAGCAGTAGAATGTATTACTTCCCCCCAACCCCAAATAGCTCGTGCATATGCGTGCTTGTCATAGTTTGGATTCTTGTTTATCTGCCTACTGACTAAAGAACGGATACGCGTGGGATGAAATCTCTAAAATGCAACCATCATTTCCACAAAAATAAAATGGTTTCTCACGCATGGTCAGTATACATACATATATACATGAATACACAATCAACTACAAATGGACATTTCTCTCTCTCTCTCTCTCTCTCTCTGTCTCTCTCTCTAAATATATGTATAGATATATGACCGATGTATTGGTGTGGATTATAATTTATTCAATGAAATTAGACTGAAATGACAATTCAGAAGACCATGCTGTGTGCAAATGATAGGTTTATTTACTTGACGTTTCACCATTTCATCCTGGATTCTTCGTTGTGAAAGGGTCTGATAGACATTAGATTTATTGAACACTTGGAAAAAAAGGACACTCCGTTTTCAAGATACATTTTCCGAATCTCTATTATTCGGAGTACTTGTTATCAATTCTATCTAATCAATAATATCTAAACTAACCCACAACCAGATATGTAAAACTGACAGTGTCTTGTATTTCCATCACTTTTTTTTCTGAAGTAGTTAGGATGATACGGCGAAACGTCAAAAAAAGCAAGAAATCTTATTTGTACATAGTCTTCAAAATTATCATTTCACACTAACATATGTATGTATGTGTGTATATATATATATATATATATATATATATATATATACATATATATATATATATATATATGTGTGTGTGTGTGTGTGTGTGTGTGTACGTGTGTGTGTTTCATAATTGCAGAGATAGTTTATCTGGCAACATATTTCGTCCAGCACCGGAAGTAACGGAGTAGCTAATCAAACAGCCGACCACGTAAATGAATAAAGAAGATGAGTGTCGTGTGGGACGGCTGATCGACTTGCTACTCGGTTAACTCCGATGCTGGGCGAAATGTGTTTCCAAATAAATTGCCTCTACTATTATCACATCGTATGGGACATAAACTGTCCAATTTAATGAGAAATAATTGGTTAAATTAGGGAAGGAGACGAACATATTGTAATAATTTACCAAGATTAAAACATATTTAAAAAAAAAAATGGTGGAAGGAAATTATTTATTTCATAATTTTCTTTTATTATTGCATACTTTAATAGCACCACATTTCGATTTCATCAAATTTCTCAACAAGCACAATTTAACAAACCAGCATTTAACTTAAATGCATAAGAAATGAAACGGACCAAATTGAGAAGAATAAATAAACACTGGGATACAATTTACAACGAGATCTCGGTTGAAACTTTCAATCTTTTCGAAAAAGTGATACGGTCAGGAATGAAAATGGAAATGAGAATAAGATTAATAAAATAGATGGGATACATTTTATTTCACCAAATAAATAATTACGGATAATTTATAAAATTTATTTGAATTATACAGCATTTGATGTGAGCGGGGATAAAAATAAGGCTTAATCCCTTACAAGAAGTACCCACCTACATATTTGATTCAAAGTATAATTTTATCATTCATTCAACTCCAGAAACATTTTATTAGTAAAAAGATAATCTTTTTTAAAGATGAAGTTTATCTAATCACTGTCCCACCGCAGCAATATCTGACACAAGGTCGGGCTTAACGTGGGAAGAAACAGTAACTTACCGCCAAAAAATGGCTCCAGCCGACGCAGTTACCTGCGAAAGCTGGGCCGAGTAATAATGGGAGTGCCTAAGGACGAATCCAAAGGCCTCCCGTTGCGCTTAGCAAACGCAGCCTCGGTATAACCTCATTGGCCAACGTTTGCACCGGCGCACTCGGTCTTTGATACCCTGCACACAATCTCCGGCCCAGTCAACGGACAAGCGTCAGTACCGACTCCTCGGTCTATGCCGTGGAGCAGATACTACACTTTGATTCCGGAGATTGGGCCAGAAACCTGTGCCAGGTAAGTAAGTTTAAAGATGAAGTAAATGAATAAATAAAATAAAAAGATATATAAAATCGAGAATAGATGTCCATGACGCAACGATGGGACATTATGATTCACATTATGATGTCATTACTCTTGATGACGTCAGCCAATTTTCATGTGATTCGAGATTTTTGGTTGATTTTTTGTCTGTAAATTATATACATGGAAAGAAACGTGAATCATAGGTGAATTAAGTTCGATATTTTTCAATTTTTGAGAAATCTGGTTTTTCAAGCTAAACTCATTATTTCAACAAAATTGAAATGTTTTACCTGAAAGGATGAAATATTTAGAAAAATGTGTCAAAGTCTTACGTTTTTTGGACCCCCCCCCCCGTAACTTATCAGGTCAACATTTTCCTTTGTTTATATGCATGGGGAGAGGAATACATTGGATTAGATAACGGGGTGCATTTTACAAAATGGATCTGAATTTCCTTAGCTATGTAGTTTTTAAAAAGTATCTTCATTGCATTTCATTTACTTTGTAAATCGAACCCCTCCCCAAATCTTTCAAAAGAATGTTTTCTCAAATAAAACTATTCTATTCAAAATATTCCCAATGTCCATGGACATCAATGCTAGATTTAGTTGGACTGAACCAATACTTTGAGTATTCATATATATACATATATATATATATATATATATATATATAGAGAGAGAGAGAGAGAGTGACAGAGAGGGGGAAGAGAGAGAAAGAGGGATAGAGACAGACAACAAGACACCACTTGAAGACATATTGAGATAGTAGTGTAAATTCCGCTGTTAATCTCAAGAATTGTGCCCACAGTTGGCCAATGGTCTTGGGCCTTGCATATTCGCCAATGCCGACAGCCATGGTGGATCTTTTGGATCTGTTAGATCAATGGATTCTCCTTCAGCAGGAAAGAGTCAAAGAGATCCTGGATTAGACATTTTAGGCTACGTTTTAGGATCTCTTTAACAATCTGCCCGCGTTAGTCTTTGAATCAGCCTCTACTTCTACTTTTCACCTTTTCTTGATTTTTCATATACTTAAATCATCCATGATGTGAGTTATTCATTTTTCATGTATGGTATCAAATAGATGCTTGAAAATGCTTTTCGTTGCTTTATTTCATTGTCACTCTACTAGCAACTCGTCGAGGTCGGAGTATTTTCTTTTAACGACAATTGACTGGAATGAAATAAATAATATAACTTGAGACCGATAGTGGCAGATGCAAGTTCAACATAGAGATTTTATTGCATATTCGAGGCTGGTGCAAATGTCGTCGCTACATCATTGCACGATGTACGCCTATACTTAATATCATTGGAATTAAATAATTGTATTTACAGTGATGTATTGGTAAGGATAAATCATATTAATTCATTTCATTTCATACCCAGTCGAGATACGGTTAAACCCATAGGAGCTATATGGCACGAACTCTGAGCAGACAATTCAGCAGAAATAAGTGTGCTTTGGTAGTAGCACCCCAAATGCAGGGCGAAGACATCAAAATATCCTATAGGAAAATGTTTTATGGGGAAAATTAATCCTCAAAACGTAGAAAGATGCAGCTACACCCATTGGAGCTCTGTGTCACGAACTCTGACAATTCTTTAGAGATATTCGTGTTTGGGTAGTAGTATTCCATGTACGGGTGGCTGACATTAGAATATCCTCTGGAAAATGCTTTATTGGGAAAAATGAGCCTAAATAGGTAGGAACCGCACTAAATATGTCGGATAAGTGTACATAGATTCTCAATTATTAGCAATTATTATCCCGACCAAGTCACTCCAAAACGTCAAAACTTTGAACTTTTGACTTTGAAAAAAAAGTATGTTTGACAAAACTCATGGAGATGTTCAATAATCGATACATGAGGGTTTTAGAACCAAAAAAACTATGAAACATTACCATTCCAATTTCTTCTGGGTTATGCCCTTTTTGATACCAGAAAAATACTTCAATACCATTATGTGGGACTTCAACGCACAAACTAGACAAGGAAATGAACGTGCGTCGCCAAATTCAGATATAAAGTACGTAACGAAACAGGTGAAGATATTGTTAATCTCGCAACCATGAAAGAGTTTAAAATCATGAACAACTTCTTCTCGGAGAAACCTAATAAAAATGAAAGAGTCCTACTCATGAAATCACGAAACGTGAAACAAAGTAAAGTCCAAGAAGATTGAAACACTACAATCATAAACTGATCAATAAGCCTACTCAACTGCATCTACAAACTTCTCACCGACCGAATCCCCAAAACGCAAGATGAAAACCAAACACGGAACAAGCTGATTCTAAAAGAAGCTAATCGACCATTGACCATCTCCATTCGATAAATAAAGTAAAAGGGAAAGCAGCAGAATATAAAATGCCACTCGCTGTAAAATTTATCGACTTAACGGCAGCTCTTTTATCAGGCAACATGAAGACTCGGAACCCTTGCAGATCCTAAAAGGGGTAAGACTAGGTGATACCTGCTCACATAAACTCTTTACAGCCTGCCTTGAAATGATCTTCCGAAACCTAGACTGAGAAATTAAAGGAATCTGAATAGACAGCGAATACATAAGCAACCTAAAATTTACTGACGACACTGGGGTTTTTTGCGGAACATCTTGATGACCTACAACTAATGCAAAAGGAACTGATTGAAGAAAGCGGGAAAATTGGCCTTCACAAGGACTTCCACAAAGCGAATGTCATGTACAACAAACGTGTTGGAATAAACACCTCACGATCAAAATCGAAACTGTAGAGCTGGGGAAAGTATACAATTACATCAACCTAAGACAATGAAAGAAATCCCAAAAATAAGAAAAAATCATGCAAAGAATCAGTTTAGGATGGCAAGTCTTCTGTAGAGCTAGTTCAATTTTCAAGAGCAATAAAATCCCATAAATCGTAAAATGGCGGGAAAATGATCGATACATCAGCCAGATAGTCACCTATGGAGCTGAAGCAAGGAACCTAACCAACAGACTGACCCTCAAACTGAGAACCATGCAACATACACATGAAATAATCAGGGTCAAAAAGGAGAGATCACAAGACAGCTCAATATATTGGAAGGAAAAAAAAGAGTCCAAAACATCATAAAAACCGTTAGAAAACTCGAATGGCAATGGGTTGGTCATTTCGGGAGAATGGCCGACAACCGATGGACAACACGACTCAAAACATAAATCCCTAGGGATCTCATGCAAAACTGCGACCAGCAGAATATGTGA
>OY735225.1:48173504-48211004 GCA_963457665.1 Thysanoteuthis rhombus | reverse complement strand
CAGGAATCTCACCATCTACGATCATCGTGTTACTGTGGGGAAGGAAATGCACTGTGAAGTGGTTTCTGGTCTAGCTCTCAGCGGTTGATCTCAGCTCAACAGCGATTGTTTTCATTGTTTACAAACCGACTCAAATAAGTCTTATTCAAACATCAAAAGAATATCAACCATGATTGGATCTTCATTCGTTTTGATCTGAAGATTCGTTGAGCCGCGTGAACCGTGGGGCTACTGGAAGATCAACGGGTGATTGAACCTGTTTTTGAGATTTGAAACTCATTGACTCACGATACATTCCTGACAGCTTTAAAATGAAAAGAACGGGTGATATTTAGTGAGTTTTGCATTTTTTATTCCTAAAACAAAAAAGATCATATGCTTTTCGTGTGGTAACGTTTATTTTCTCCTCTGTAATCAAGTCAATCTCTGTTTATTGATTTATTCTTCCGTTCAAAGGCAAATCAAGAAAAATGCATGTCCTTAACCTTTAAACGATTAGAATTATGAAGAAAAAAGTTTCAAAAATTTTCAACGGAGTATAGAGCGTGTTCAGTTGGGTAAAACAGTCATTTGTTTGTTTATAAACTGATTGAATATAACAAAGATTCACTTGAATTTTTACACATCAGGAGGTCGTATGGTTGTATTTCGGTTAATGAAAGTCTGGTTAGTAACTCAAAAGAAACTATCATGCGATAAACGTCTTTTGGCAGCAGGTCATGTTGGGGGTGAACAATAAAGAAATGGAGAAATGCCGTGATCAATGAATCATTTACTTCTCTCACCTTTTGGATAGCAATCACTAGAAAAAACTTAATTTTGGAAAAAAACAAAAACAAAAAAAGACTGACACAACAAATTCCATTTAGCTTGGAACTTAATTGCAATATTACCAGGGGTGGGTTTAAAAAAAAAAAATGTATTTTCTAAACATAATAAGGAGTGAATGTTTAAATTCCCAGTCCTATAGCTCTGTTCGTGCAACCTATACGCGTGATATATATCTAGCCAGCCAGGCGGAGAGACCTGCTTAGAAACTGAGAGATTTAGCAGTGTGGGTGACATAGTTAGTTGTTGGTTTCTGATACACACATATATACGTACACACGTGTATACACACACATACACATTTACACAAACGCACAGATGTACTCATGAATCAGTAAATGTTCTAGCATATATCTGTTTGTATCAGAAATTGTCAAAATTGATTTCTTCAATTTCAAGTGAGTCTGGCTGCCTGGGTGGCCGATTATGTATGTATTGTACGTATAGACTGCACGAATGGTGCAAGGGGTCGGAAAAATAAACTTTTAATCCTTCATTGTGTCCTCAAATAATGATTTTTTTAATTTTAGCCTAAAATGGGTTACTAATTGGGAATCAGTTTACATTGCAAATTTATTCTAAATCTATCACTCTGCTTGTACCTGGTAGTAATCATGATCGTTCTTAGATTTGGATGTTTTAGTGATCACTGCCAAACAAAAAGTTGGAGAAGTAACTCATTCTTTAATCACCTGCTTTCTGATTTTTCATTGATCATCCCCACCCCAACATGGAATACAGACAGAAAACGATAGTTGCATGACGGTTTTTACTGAGTAACAAACCAGACTTTTTACATTTTCTATTAACAATCATGCGCACACGAAAATAAGCAGACATGCACAACAATATATATATATATATATATATATATATATATATATATATATATATATATATATATATATATATATATATATCAGAATATGGATTCTCTACCTAAACACGTTTATGCTTCCCACTTGTCTGGGCTTACGTGGCTAATTCCCATTCTGCTATATCTCCAGCTCTACTCCAAACCAACTGAATATTTAGAATTGAATGCATCGAGCACTTTATGAAAAAAAAGCTATCATACATTGGATAGTACATTATATTATATCATATTATATCAGGTTATATTGCATCCCTGATTTGTACAATATATATATGTGAGTGTGTGTGTGTGTGTGTGTGAACAGTTTAGCATATCCTAATGAGAACAACAGGTGCGCAGTGACTATTATTACTATTATAATAATAATAATTGTTATTATTATTATTATTATTATCATTATCATTATCATTATTATCATTATCATCATTATCATTATCATTATCATTATCATTATCATTATCATTATTATTATCATTATTATTATTATTATTATTATTATTATTATTAGTAGTAGTAGTAGTAGTAGTAGTAGTAGTAGTAGTAGTAGTTATTTCATATATTTTGTCTATTGCAACTGCAGACTGGTGGTGTTGGATCAGTCTTCAAAGTCAATCATTTTATCATTTACTGCATTTACTTCCGGTCACAAGCACCCTGCATTTAGCCCACGGCCATTGACGAAGCAAAAACAACAAAAACAACAACAAAAAAACAAAAACAAAACAAAACAAAACAGATCGGAGAAAGATAAGGAAGGAGGAAGGAAGAATGAAAGACAATAAGATGACAAAAGACAACAACAGAGAGACAGAAAGAATAAAAGAAAGGAATATAGGAAGAACATAATCATACAAAACACCTATTTAGAAGGAAAATTTCGAAAAACAACAAAATAATGTATTTGGTAGACATGTTGAGAAATAAATGCTTAACATTTCAGCCCTGCAGCTCTATTTGCACGGCCTGTGTGCATGATACAAACATAAACAGTCAGTCAACCAGACCAATCAGAAACTAAAGAAATCTATTTTGAGAGTTTTGGTGTCAGATTTCGTTGATCTGTCTTATACGAGATTGAGCAGAAAGAAGAAAGAAAACGAATGACAACGAGGAAGAAAGAAAATACAACAAGTTGGAAAAAGAAAGAAAAAAAAGATATTGAGAAGACCAAAAGAAAGAAATACTATAAGAGGAAGGAAGGAAAAAAAGAGCAATCTTTTGCCTCATTAGGCAGTGAGCACCCTGACCTAATCACTTCCTTGGGTGACTGACCATATCCTTCTGAGACGCACCCGCGGGTTTGGTCAGTAGAAACATTTGCGAATGCAGGCACTAGACCGTGTCCTCTTGTGATCAGCCATGTTGTCATTACTTCAATGCGCAGGCGCCGAGAATCAGTCGACTTGACATGCGCAGCAGACTTCCGGTCGCTCGTGCCTGGAAGACGCAGATTCTTTTGTCAATCTGAACAGTCCTAATTCGATCAGCCATTGTTAGGGTAATTAATGTGGGCAGGGTCATTCAACCTAAATGGAGGGAGTCCAAGGTACCAGCAACAGTTGCTGAGGGTGTCAGGTACTGGGGGCGCCTGTCAAGTCTCTGACACAGTGATACTCTACGAATACAAATGGGACAAGCTTGGCTGTGCTAAGGTCAACCTTCCTCGTTTTATCAAAATGTAAAAATTTTACAAAAAAAATTAATCTCTCCATACAATATCATTCCAAAACTGCGTGCCTCATTTCAACTACTTAATCAATAGCTTCTATAAAATAGATTTGCTGAATTCAGCTGAGCAAATGAACCTGAGTTGGGCTTTGGAAGTGGAAGCAAATTTGTCATCAGTTTTTGCGTACCTCGCTGTATAACTGTTACTTGCACATGACGTCATTTGTTTCTCTTCTTGTCATTGTTATCCGTCACTTTTTAATACAAAACTAAAGTCAAAACTCAATGGCGAAAGTTTGATAGAAAGAAGAAAAAGCCTACTCAAACTGATGGTTAATTCGTCACTAACGTCAAAAGAAAAATGCAAGGGAAGACCTACTCAGCATAATAGTTAATCAGCCACTGACATCGAAAGCAAGGAAAAAAGAAATCCTTTGCTCTCGGTTAGATTTGATGAAAAATATACTGATAAGCAGCATATTTGATATCTCTTAAAATAGCAATAACAACAACATCCTCCACTCGTAAATTATAAAAGAAAAATATATAACTTTATTCTATGCCAAAAGAATACTGACTAAACCAGTTCATCTGAAGAAAAGAAGAAATGTATAGGAATAACTGCCTGTAATGAGATTCGACAATAGTTCAATAACGAGAAGCGTAATGGATGCCCAGGCTTGAACATGTTTTTAAAATATTCCTTAATTTTCTTTTAATACAATATTTGACAGTTTCTGTCAATTTTCTTCTAGTAATGCCAATATACTATTAATTAATAATACTGATGTATTAATAATGAATAAAATGGAAGTAAGTTTTTCAATCATTTTATATCTACGCACGGTTATCAGATACGCTTGGTTATTAGAAAATGCGACCTTAATTACTAATAAGAAAAAAAGAACTCAGTGTCTCCGGATGAATTCGACCCCAAGTCCATTAGGTAACAAGCTAAACGCTTGAGAGAGATGAATCGCCGAAACACTTAGTAAAACATTTGAATGGTGAATTGGTCGGGCGAATAGCTTAAAATTGTCAGTAACGGAGGAGATAGACAACTTCTGTGATGACTTGAACTCAATACTCTAAAAAACCGAAAATATTTCAACATCATTATGGGACACTTCAACCCTTAGTAAAAACGAAGAAATTGAAGTTGCAATGGTGAATCAAGACACAAGATTCAGGGCGAAAGAGATGAAGATCTTATAAGTTTTGCCACGGAGAACGGATTAAAAGAAGAAATCCAATAGAAAATGGACTTAGAGGAAACCAAGAACGGAATCAACTACATCCAGGCAGACAAGAGTGACACCGTGAAAGATATTCCGTTCCTAAACCATGTCAATGTAGGGAGTGACTACGGAATGGTAAAATGTAAATTCCAGATAAACGCCGACAAAGAACGCAGGAAAATGTTCAACAGCAAAGTGCAACAAGTAAATGTACTAAAACGTACTTCAAGCTCGAACTTAAGAACAGATATGGACTTCTAAACAAACAACAAGAGAACAACACTGACATCATGAGTTTAATAACGAAATAACAACCTATCTAGTTGAAGTCGTTAATATGTTTGAACCAAAGAGCAGAAGAAAAAAATCAGTTGAATCTCAGAAGAGACCAAGTATCTCATAGAGAAACACAGGAATCTGAACAAGAGGAAGATTGAAGCAAACAAACTAAATGAAACCAACCAAAAGAAGCAAAGAGAATATAAAAAAGATACACAACACAAATAATCATCAACGCAATTCTAGATAAGTGTAGGACCACAAAGTTATTAAGAAAATCTTAATGTAAGAAGAAAACAAATTAGTGTACTTGTATATAATAAAGACCTAACAATGTCCAGCGACTGAATTGTTTAACGTTCCTAGGAATTCTACAAAAGCTTCTATTCCTCCAAACGCAGAACACAGTAAAATGAACCAAATATAAGTAGGAAGTGAAGCGAGCAAGCCATCAGACAAATGAAAAAAAAGGAAAGACCCCTGGCCCAGGAAACATCAAAATCGACCGAGTCAGAAAAGCTAATAAAGTCATTACTAGGTAGCTAACTAACCCATTCAACTTATGCCTCAAACAAAAAAGTTACAGAAAATTGGAACACTGTAATCATAATGCTTATATATATATATATATATATTCAAAGGAACCCAAGAGATCTCAACAGGTCAAATAGCATCAACAAACTTTTTTTTACAAAAGTGGTCGTCAAACGATTCATCAAAGCCACTAGATGAAAAACAAACACGGGAACAAACTGGCTTCAGAAGAAACCACTCAACCATTGACCACATCCATTCGGTCAAAAAAAGTAGCAGAACATAAAATATCACTCGCTATAGCTTTGTTGACTTCAAGGAGGCGTTTGAGTGAGTGGATATCCCCAAAGTTATCGATGCTATCATCCAACAAAATGTCGACCAAGTATATGGCACAATATTGAAACATATCTAGCGATACAGCAGTCCTTTCATTAGGCCACATAATGGATCAGACCCCTTCCAGATCGAAAAGGGGTAAAACGAGGAGATACAAGCTCATCCATCTCTTCAAAGCCTGCCTCAAGATGATCTTCCGGGATCTAGACTGGGAGACTAAAGGAATCAGATATGCAGACATCATCTTTTTTGCTGAGAACCTTCATGACCTCCAGATATGCCTGACAGACGGAACGAAGAAAATGAGGATGTTGGTATCCACTTGGCGTTCAGTAAAACAGATGTGATGTACAACACGTTTGTTGAAAACAAAGACACAGCAATCAAATACGGATATGCAGAACTAGAGGAAGTAGACCACTACATTTACTTAGGACAACGAATATCAATGAAATCTTCCGAAGATGGAGAGGTCAAGCGATGAATCACTTCAGGTTGGCAAGGTTTCGAGAGGGCAAACGCAACTTGCAAGAACAAGAGAAATCCTGGTAGTGCTATGAAGGAGGGTATACAACCAATGCATCCTCCCGATAGTCATGCATGGCGCTGAAACAAGGAACCTAACCAAAAGACAGAGAACCATACAATGTGCCCAAGAGAGAATCATGCTGAATATGAGGTGGAGAGATCACAAGACAGCATGATATATTCGAGGGAAAACAAGAGTCACAAATATCATAAAATCAATAAGAAAACTTTATGACGATGGGCTGGTCATGCTGCAAGAAGAGTAGACAACCGCTGGACATCACGACTCACAACATGGATCAACAAAAAAAAAACGCATTAAAAACTGACAAAATATAAGATGTCAAGACGAAGTATATAAGTTGAGAAAGTAATGGCTCCACAACGCCTTCACTGGAGAGATCTGGAGAATCCTTGGGAAGGTCTATATCCAACAACGGACGCTCAAAGGATGATGATGATGATGATGATGATGATGATGATGAAAGATTCAGATCTAAGTCAAAATATCGCGCGTGGCTCTGATAACCGTTTTAAAACTTTAAGAACCAATGCTTAGCTGTGATTTCGTTGATATTGCAAGCAGTTTCTGCTGCTTCAAGTCCCATTTTGAACTCACAAAAAATTGCTCAACTTTCTTTTTCCTTATCTTGGTTTCACAGCCTCAAATAAACGAAAATAGTGAAAAGAAAATCGATAGAATTAATAGATAAGAACCCACGCTATAAAATTATATTACATGCACATTATCAAGCAATAGTTTTTTCCAGGAATAAAAATCAAAGTATGAAATAACAAAAACTTCCATTAGTTTTGCACCAACTAATATTTAGAATCAATCGGTATTGAGTAGTACTTACATATAGATCCTTACATATCTCACTGTAAAACATACATAGATAAATGAAATTTCGAAGTTAAGTTTGTACATGGCGCCAGGAACCTCAGGGGCGAGTTGGAGAGGATAAAGTGGTTACTGGCAACCAGGCTGTTGTCAGGGTTGCCAGATGTCTTTTGCCACACAAGATCAGATCCGTATTTCTAACTTGACACCAAATTAAGTAGCTCCATTACTAAAGTAATTGAATAACTTTAAAATCCATCGTAAGACAAAATTTATGTGGTCTTGTGGCCTATTTAAGTAGCTTTAGTACCAAAATATTCAGATAACTTCAAATTCCCACATTTGCAGGAAAATAGATTAGAATACATTTTTCGTACAATCTGTTATTCATGTTTACTTATTTTGTATCATATCATCTGTATGAGGAATCGTTATCTCCTGTAAATTTATTTTCAGTATCAAATCTGTTTTTTCAGTACCAAACTTGCCAAATTTTGGTACCAAGTGGCAAACTTCACTGTGGTGTTCAGTCAGTACTGAGTGATATTTTGTTTTATTTTTCTCTTGTCTTCCTTGGTTTGAAGAATTTCTTCCGTTCTGTCTTCTGTGATAGAATGAACACTTAATGAAACGCCAATCACGTATATAAAAAGATTCCTGTCATATATATATATATATATATATATATATATATATATATATATATATGCTTTCATCTATCTATTATGTTCTATGTGCATACTTGTCACAAAGCAATAAATCAAAAGCTACCTTCTCTTGACGAAGGCGTGTTTAGTAAATTAGATCAACACTGGGAGCCTCATCATTGCAGAATAGTGTCAGACTCATTGAAATAGGGTTATTAACTAGAGGTGTAACTGCCACACTACAATGATACGTGAATTATTGAATGCAGTGAAGAGGATTCTCATGTAGCTAGCCAATAGCAGCGAGTTTGCGAACCAGATGTATATGAATGAACTAAAGTAGAGTCTCATACAGAAATGTGCATAGGCAGATAACGCAGAGATTGGGACTCTCACATACATACGTATAAATATATACATAGATACATTTGAAGAAAAAGACATAAACACAAAATCGGTGAGCTAGATAGATCAGTAGATAGATATGGTCTGGCTTAGGCAGACTTGGATATACTGGAATATATAGATGGAAAGTTAGATAATGAACAGATTCAGATAGATAGATATGAACAGATATCGATGGATAGATAACGAACAGATAGATATATATAAAAAGTTTAAGATAGATATAGATCGATAGATAGATCCGAAATTGACTGAAAGGGATAAATAAATAAAAGATTAAATTTATTCCAAACGGAAACGATAAATGGAACCAATAAAAACAAATAATGAGATAAGCTTTTATCTGCGTGCGTCCAATTTTGTGGTCTAGACAGGCGTCCATATTGAAAAATGGCGGTGATATACAACTGATGAGAATCGGAAAGACTCGCCGAGGAGTAAAACGTTTCCGTAAAATATTGAACTATTTTGGTCGGAAATAGCACCGGAAAGGACAAATGGGAATACTGTCATATCCACAGGCTACCAAAGCGAGGCGGGGTAACTGCAGGTGGGTTATAGTGATGGATAAGTGGATAAGTTATCTTATTTATCTCTGTTAACAAAGTTGGAGAGATATTCCAACAAAGTTGGAAGTGGTATATGTTGGACGAGACAGACTACTGTCCATCTGTCTATCCAGGGGCACCGGGTAAGGGATGGGATAACTATCTAGAGAAAGCATTTAACGACTTATATTTTTCTCTAGACGTAGCAAGATTATGGCTAAAGGGCATTGAGTGGTTCCCAACCAGAGGGTTCACAAAGGTTTACAACCATAATAACGTTTAAATTGAAAAAGGGAAATTATTGTTACGTTTCGTTGCCGTGAGGAGAACAGATACAATGGTATGATCTTGAACTAAAAGCTAAAAACTTTTAGACCACAGAACTATAGTGCACAGATTTGGACTTTCAAAGAATATTTCGATGACATTTCGTTGAAATATTGGTCAGATGCTCCGAAAGAAGTGATTAAAATTTGGAGCAGATCTAGGAATTTGTTCTCGATTGAGTGATCTGGCAGGGAAAAAATCTTTTAAGAATTAATGAAAATGCAAAATTTGAATTTCAAGGGGAGTAATTCAACAATTGAACGTATTTTAAAAATCGTGTTCTCTCCCTTGTTCTTTTTTAATTAATGTTTTGTTTTCATTCAGCTATTAATTAGTGTACTGTGTTAGCAGAATTATGTCCTCGCATTGCCGTCTTGTTTCTCGAGTTGTAATTTTTATTTTAAGCCTCTTGATTTACATTTCGTCCGGCTTTTGTATGAAGTGTCTGTATCTAGAAGGTAGACAATTTTTGATTAGAATCTTTTTATCATCCTTAATATCTAGGAGCACCCCGGTTTATATTCTGTTCCACCATTTTGTTCAGTACCCAAGCTGATCAACGAATGGCGGAGTAGTTCGAAGTGGAAGAACAGGAAATCTGCATCAAAGAGTTAAGTTTTACTTGTTGTAGAGCACCGATTTTCGACCCATGTGCCACAAAGCATCAGTAGGTGTACTACGGGAGTTTTAAGGAAGGTCGATGCCCTCTCAAACGCAGGCCATAGACAGTGTTCCCTGTACGGATACGGAAGTAAGATACGAATACTTTTTGTCATTACTGATGCTTCATTGTTCAATAATATGTTATTACAACATACACCAAACCTTTAGAAATTCTTTAAAACCATGATCAACAATATACTGTTAACAATTAAATCATTAAATTATTAGTTAGTTGGATTTATAAACACATTATTATCCTTCATTTTCTTTCGGATGATCAACTCTATCCTTATCTGACATTTAGTAGGTTTATTATTATTATTATTATTATCATTTTTATTATTATTATTATTAGTAGTAGTAGTAGTAGTAGTAGTAGCAGCAGCAGCAGCAGCAGTAGTAGTAGTAGTAGTAGTAGTAGTAGTAGTAGTAGTAGTAGTATTGGTAATTCCCTTTGCAACAAGCCCACAAAATGAATCAATGTATACGCCAAAGGTTAGTTACCTAAAATAATTCATTATGTACAATGAAGCTAATTGGAAGTTAGTTGTTTCTGTCGACTGGTCAGTTTCCACATAGAATGCGATTATACGTGTATTCCGTTACAACTTACCAAAACAGTTCTAGTTGCCGTGAGCAATAAGCTGTGCTAAAATTATCTTGAGACAATTTCAAGTCTACATTTGCACAAATATCCAGTGAGCACATACTTTTGTCATAAGAAACATGTTTTCACTACATTAAAGTTTTGAATGCAGTAACAACTGAAAAATTCAGGGGAAATCGGTAGTTCCTCCAGCATATTGGTAATATCTAACTTCATTTTGAATTGATATATACTTTGTTCATTGGAAATTCATTGTTTCTGTTGCAATTGTAGGTTTGTGAAGGGTCAGTGTGCTGGCCTGAATCCCAACATTCCCAAGGGCAAGCCGTAACTATGGCAACTGCCAAGCTGTACCTTTTTTTTTCTGTGAGAGTGATCGTTTTTTTTAACTGTACTACAGAACACCAAGTTTCCATGTGACCCTTCAGAGGGTGACAGTTATTCGTCATTACATAAACGATTCCTTCTCGATCTTTACATATCTTAGTTTTATGAGCATGAACAGTACTTTTTATAAGAGAAAATTAACTTTAGAAAATTTGCCTCTTTAATTATAAATATCTTAGTTATTTACGTGACACGGAATTCGTTCAGTCACTAGTCATTATATATCTCCTCTCTTAGTTTCTTTCTTACTTTTCCATTCGAGCCTCTAACTCTTGTTTGTTTATGAACAATCAGATAATTCAATAAACAAGGATGATATCCAAAAGTTACACACATATGCAGATATAAATTTATATGCAGAAGAGGAAACATTCCTGAAGGTGTTCCAAATAGAATTTTATTACTGAAAATGGCTACCCGAGTAGTTTGAGTTTGAAGTCCACCGAAGAAGAAATGAATCCATGCCTTTTTCACGATCATTAGTACAAAATCGAAGAAACAACATTAACAAAGCTCGAACCTGGTCCGTCAATTCCGTATCAGTAAACACTACTCTGGTCTCCAGTTTCAGTGGGAAGCATTGATATACCAATCTTCGAAACTTTAAAAATCAACATTCGAAATCCTACCGATGACCTTTGTACTAACACCGAACACTAGTTATGGTTAGGGATACACAACTTCTCCATTCATTCTTCTCGAGTCGCTCGCAACCAAGCCAGTCAGAGGGTTCAGGGAAGGGAGCCTTTACTCACATTGTTGAGCATAGTACACTTATCATTCTTCTACGGAGGGCACGTAAGGCGAGGCTCTCTATGTGATCGGCTTCAGCTTATAGCATCCATGCGTGTAAGTTGACTCATGTCAGTCCAAGTCGGACTTGTTCTGCGTTGGCAGTGGGAGGCGACCCAAAGGCTCCTCTTCCGTTCACTACTATCTTAGACGAATAGGGGAGGCCCTGACTCAATTATTGATGAATAACCATAAAACGACGTTTGCAAATAATCCTTTGTCATGAATCTGACAAGCGGAACAAGACACCACTCAAATAGGCGAGCCACCCAATTTCAAGCTTCTTGCAAACTATTGCACAACCGTACCCTTCAAAGGGGTCAATCCCTTTTTTTTTTCGTACGTGCATTTTTATGCTTTTGTTTGTTAATACCAACGCTTATTACGGCTATATACTTTGAATTGATTGTACGCTCGAACGTTCCTAGCCATACTGTTTTGTCTAGAAAAGTTGAGAATTGGCATCAGTACTCCACTACACCACTTCTAAAAAGATCTGTTGTTTTATTTTTATTTTCCGACAAAAAAAAAAATTTTTGATTTCGTGGGGTCTTAATCTCACAGGTTCATTGATATCATCAAGATTCTCCGGAATCTAATTTTTCTACTGAATTTTAGATATTTTCTACTGGAAAACGCCCTTGATTTCCTCAATAGAATCTATTTCGACCATCAATGGAATCTTTTTTACATGACTGTAATTTTTGACGCTACGGTAATTCAATGATTTGAAGTGATGGCGAGTTATATGTTTTTCTTAATAGATCCTATTATTTCAAATTCTATGTTTTTATTGAATAGTTTCAACGTAACCCCAGGGTTCCATTACAATTATTGTAGGTAATATTTTGTGGGTCGACCAGCCCGGCAGGACAGGGTGGTGTCAGAGCTTCTCAGATTGATTTGTCAGGGAATGATAAATACTGAACGTTACTGTTCTACAATATGAATACTTCTTAAGAAAAAGAAATAGTGTGAGCGTGGGGCCCTTATGAATAGATACCCCAGAAGATTGATACTAGAAAACAAACACATATATATATATATATATATATATATATATATATATATATATATATATATATATATATATATATATGAAAGAAGAATATATATGAGGAAAACAATAATGAATAAAATCCATTTAAAATAAAGTAATAGATAAAATATGAAATTGAAACAAAACACCTTGAAACAATTGAAAACACCATACTAGGCATAATTATATATATATATATATATATATATATATATATATATATATATATAAGCAAGAAATAAGTATAAAAAGTACCTCAAAATATCAAATAATGAATTTCAAGTCCAAAATATATTAAACAGTAAATATCTGGAAGAGCCAAAGCAAAATTAAAATACTTAGATTCGGACCATCACAAAATGAGATGAAAAAAATTGAAATAGACACGAAAGTTGCAAAGGAAGTGACTAAAAACTATCGATTTTGAAACTAGCTGATCATCAATTATCATTTGAGCACGATATCAGTTGAAAATCGAATTCGTGAAATAGATTTGTTATAATAACCTAAAGAATAACAATTATACCAGCTCTAATTTTATAAAGAAAAATCACGCTCTATACAGGTAAAACCAATGACATGCATATGATTATAAATTGCATTATATCCCAACGAAACATTTACTTGAAATGATCACCGATCATTAAACAGTTAATGTATTACTTACCCAAGACAACATAAATAGAATAACCGATTAAAGCTAAAGAGTTTGCAGCAAGAATCGAACCTGCGACCGATAGGGTAGCCGTTCCACCGCATCAATGCACTTGCCACTGAGTCGCCGGTAATACAAAATCCCAAATAGAAAAAACTAGAAAACCTAGTTACTCAAGTGAATGAAGGAGAATTATCAACAGATTTCACATACGAATGTGGATCAAAAGCTACCCCACGGTTTCTTGACATGCTAATGCACTTAATCAACAGCCCCTTGCACCACAATATGTTCCTCAAGGCTGCAAACAAAAACGATCGCGTCAACTATAATTCACATCAAACTATAAAAATCAAATCCAGTGTAGTTATAGGTTTCTATCCAAGGACCCACCGAAACTACTCCTCCACTGAATTTACTCCTCAAGAAAGAGGAGAAAAATACACTGGGAACTATCTCAGATCTGTTCACTGTCCGAACTTTTTCAAATGGAATACACGAAGGGCAATACACACAATACACAAGACTAGTGTGGATAACAAAAAGAAAAAGAACATGATATGACACTTTTTGATAATAAAGAAATTGAGATGTACTATGCAGTTTCATTTTTTCCACATTGTCAGCTTTCCACAACACTTTGTCGGATATGTATGCCTTCTATTCATCCCCCAAAACACAAACACACACATATATTATTATTTTTATTGATGTTAGAAGAATACAGATTTTTTCAAAATTAGTCTGATATATATATATATATATATATATATATATATATATATATATATATATATATATATATATATATATATATTGTGTCATCCACAGACAGCTGTTTTGTTGTACAGCAACTCTTCAGTGTGGCTATAGACTATCCAATATCCCGTTCAGTGCCACAACGTAAGATCGAAACCTTAGCCTCAAACTTACAGGCTGGTATCCTCACTCAGCTTCACGGAACTGGATATCAAGTTCCAAGTGAATATGACATAAAACAACTGAAAAAAATCGATTATAAACATAAAGTGTAAGCGTCATTCTTGCTATATCACGTTATGATGAGATAAATATTTTTTTAGGATAGAATCTTCTCATCAAGGGAAACGTTACTACCAAGTATCAAGTAAATCTAACTTGAAACAGCTGATGACCAATATTCGGACAGGCTGACCTATCAGCTTCTTATAGAGAAGCGAGGTTGCCACAAAAAAATTTATTATTTAGGGATGTGCAGTCTTCTATCTTGACAACGAATCAATTCGATACCTGTAACTTGAGTCACAGAGAGGGGATACAGCCAAGCCAGGGGTCAAAGTGGGCTTAGGATTTCCTTGGTTGGAGCTGTATATCAAAACTTACAAATCGTTATATATATATCCTTCAATAGAATAGGTGTGTTTGTAATAATGTATATATATATATATATATATATATATATATATATATATATATATATATATATATATATATATATATATATATATATACATATATATATATACATATACATATATATATAAGTATGCATATATAATTCAGTATGTCTACATGTATGTACGTATATATATATATACATATATATGTATATATATATGTATACTTATATATATATATATATATACTTATATATATATATATATATATATATATAAATCAATAAATCAATAAATATGTATGCATATATACATATATATATATGTGTGTGTGTGTTCGGCCAAATGGAGAGATGATATCCCAGATAGGAGTCCAATATCCCTTGCTCGACTGAGCATTTCCATCCAATTCGTATCATCATTGATTTAGAAGGACAACAGAAGCGAGATACACTTCAGTAACAATCGACATCTTCCGGCGTGCGTCTGTGACAAAAGCAGCGACGTTTATAACATAAATATACATTTCCATTTCCGACAAGATACAATCTTCCCACCTCGTTTGACAACCGGTATTTCAGCCCAGCATTGAAATGGGATGAAGTAGTGCGATCAATAAAACCAACGCCGGTTCTGAAGGGAAATCAGAAAAATTGGGTAATTTGTCCTATTTTTAAGTATTGGTCCGCCATTCAGAGAGCGTCCTTCTTCTTCAAGACACTGCATTGATGTTTGAGGAATCCTTCTATCGAACTGATTCTGAATGTTGTGTGTATGCCCCACAAGAGGATGATGTAGAAATGGGGGAGGGGGCAATTTTGAATTTGCTTGTGAAGAGCGAAAAGCGTCACGTGACCGAAAACTGATTCCTGTTAAGGTGCAATTGATAAATCCATAATTCCGCGATACATCGATTCGTAATCCTTCCGAGTTATTGATCACTTACTTATCATGTTGTAACTAATGCCTAACTCATCAACTTTGTGGCGTATAGATTCGATGAATTAATTGTGTCGTTCTTACTAAATCTCACAATGAATAAATTGCACGAAGTTTTGTATTCACATATTTTTTTTTAGAAAGATTTTGTTTGCAACAGATATTTCTCTTGATTTAAAACTCAAAACGTTACTAAATTTTTGTATTCACTATTACAATTACACCTTGATTTCTGCGGTTAATTCGTTCTAAAGTTATCTATACAGTGCAAAATGATACCGTTGAAGTTCTTATTATAATTCATTTTTTTGTTTTCAATTAATACTTGCATCTTTTTACTGCAATATTTTTACCGCACAGCATTAAAACTGCACTATTCAAAGTGTTATTATTTAACGTACCTTACTTGAAAATTACCCCTATATCTAAATCTTCCTCATGTGGGACATTTACCCAACATTCAGAATCAATCTGATAGACACTATTGTTATTGAGAGCTTTAAAAATTCACAAGTAAAAACAACGTATTTCTATTTACATTATACCTGGAAGAAAAATGAAATTATTACTGTAATAAGTATCACACTGCACAGCATTGCATTTTTGTTGCCAGAAATATGAAAATATCACCGTTCAAAAAGTTGTACACCCATACGAAAAAAACCTTTCTAGTGATAGTGTCTCAGTGTTGCAGAATCGGGTCATAAATAGTACCTGATAATATCTGTTTCGATTGTGTGATTTCCACAAGGAATAAAGAAACCCTGTGATGTTTGATTTAGAAGGAGATTGACTTTCTATCAGAAAAAGTAGTGGAGTTGCTCTCATTTATGGGAGACAACATCGCTGGCTGGATCGTTGTTTCTGAAAATTCAGGAGAACTATGACCCTTTGAAGACATGCAAACTGAAAGAATTCTGGTAAACCTGTAATGTTTTTGAATGGAACGATAGCAATGGAAACAAAGGATTCCGAAGAATTCATTTAGACGAGCTTGCGCTCAACAGAGGAGGACACTTCAACATCATTCATCACTGTTGATCTAACACAGATAACAATATTCAACGGTCACTTCAATCAAGGTAGATAGGAAACGCCCTTCACATTCAAGATATCTAACCACTTGATGTAGCCTGCCATTCTATTGTGAAACTGACAGATGATTACGCACAACATTGAATCGCTCCAATGGGAGAAAAGTGGCTTAGGGCAGTGTTTCTCATACTTTTCTTCGCCGTGGACCCCTTGATGATGTCCAAAAACATGAGCAGTCCCAAAAAGAGTTTCAATGTTGATCAGGTTATTATGATAAGCCATCACCACTATTGAAACAGGTTTATTTAGTCAATCAATAATAACCATCCAGTGACCAATGTTTTTGGCAGCTTGTTGTGTTGAAGGTGATCAATTCAAATTTTGGAAAAAGGGGTTTATAATGAATACGTAATTATCTCGTGTTCGCTTGGACACTGGAAATCTGATTAACGAAATGAAAAGAAAAAAAAAGCGTAAACGTAGCCGGAAATCGGGACCAATTTAGCGTAAACTTACATTATGGATTTAATTCCCATCTATTTTTCGAGAGGGGGGTTTCGAAAAGACAAATTCTTTTTCAAATTAGAGAGTCCAATGTTGACAATATCCAGATTTATCAATGTTTTTTCATATTTAAAAGTCCAGTGTTCCCAATTAAGATGTTTTGTTTTCGAATTTGAGAGTGACGATCAGAAAATTTAAAAGCACATCTAAATTGGTGACCATGCTTAGCTCTTTCAGTGCGACCAATGTATGCTATACTTACATCGACCATCGATACACACATGTATAGACAAAAAGCCAGCCAGGGGAGAAGAGGAAATAAAAGGAATATCGATGAGATGAATGACATTATTTCATTTTTTTGCAAATTTCTTTGAAGTCTGGTTTAAAGATAGACAGCTAGATTATTTTACCTGAAACGAAATTCAATCAATCACGATCAGTTTTCATAGTCGGGTAAGCAGACCATATTGCTTCACGTAAATACGTATTGGAAAGTAGAGTGGTACTTTATTAGCCTTTTTTCCAATAACTGTGGATATTGAACAACCGTAGTCACTTAAAGTAGCAAAGGATTCTATCCTTCTTCATATGTATGTGTTTGTATGTGTGTGTGTGTGTGTGTGTGTGTTAGAACTCCTGGCCATACTGTTTTGTTTATAGACTTGAAATTTGACAGTACCTCAGGAGAACTCATCGAAAAATGTTTATTTTTTTATTTTTGGAAAAAGGCAGGGGAGGGGGGCTTTTTGGAGCCTTTTTCTATCGTGATTATAATTAATATCTGGATTCTCTAGAATCTAAATGTTTTTAGATTCTTGATTTTTGAATCTTCTTTAGATGTTTCCCAATGCTGTCATGAATAGAATTTATTCTGACCATATTGAAATTTTCGATGGAATTTTTTTTTCCTTGAGTATGGGTAAGTTTTATTAGTAAAATTAGTAAATTAGTTAGATGCCTTTTTAAAGAAGCTAAATAATTAATTTCAACCGTCTTATGACAATGTTTTTATGGAACTATAATACTATTACAGAGATATTTAGGAATTAAAATACTTTTGAGTCTACTTTCAGCATGTTGCATGGGTGTAATTATTTCCCAGATCACAGTTGCAAGTAATTCAGAAAAGCAAGTTTGTACATCAAAGAATTTATCTTGTTCAGATCTCCCAGCACAACCCTGATTTTTGAAGCAAGATTTGATAACCTTTGTCCCACTATCGGAGTCTGATATTGTTCACTGAATGCACGATTGATACGTGGAGAACTCTCAAATGCATATGCATAATACAAATCCTTCAGGTGTACCTGAATCTAAGTCTAAGACCAGCTGGTGTAAGGGAAAGGATAATAGAATGTTGCCTTTAAGAGTCTCAGTTTAGTTTTTGGGTGACAGGTACATAATAAGAATCATCCGACCAAAACTGTTACCAAAACCATAAACATGGGTTTCTTTAGGTTTCAACTTGGGTTTTCCTGTCTGTCCGTCTGACTATGTAATAATAACGCATACAAGTCGCACCAATGACGATAGAGGGCTAGAAACTTGAATTTTTACCTCTTATTATGGCTAGAAAAATATTTTCCCGTCGAATGGGTTTCTAGAAGGAGAATCAATTTGCAATGTAATTTCATGCTAAATTGATCCTTCAGTTTATGTACGCTGTATTCACGCTTTTTTTTTTTTATTTAAAGTTTTATTAGTAATCACTGCCCAAGGAAAAGTGATAGAAGAAACTTATTCTTTGATCTCCCCATTTTCAAATTTTTGTGATTAACAACCGAATACTGCTGAAAGACGTCACATGAGGGTTTCTATTGAGGGATTAACCAGACCTGGTTCTGTTTCTTTTATCATAAATTTTGATGAAGATAAACGATTGCTATCTATCAATGCCGAAATCAAATATCGCTACAGGTTTCGTCCAGGGTGACTCACTTTGTGGTAATGGTTAAACACCTAGTCTAGTCTAGTGAAGTAATTTTAACCTTTACTGGGTATACCCCCAATTGTAGCCTTGTGTCATACTTGAACCTAGTGAATACCAAGGACTCCTTACACAGCGTGATATATCGAAGCTCATCTAGCAAACCAATTTACAATTAAAATGAGTTTGATCCACATGAAAGCCCCTTTATTGTGATCTTGTACCAGGCTAATCTATGCTTAATGATGATGATAATCAGTAGCTGCCCTTTAACGTCCATACATGGATATAGACTTTTCTTAATTGCTGACACCATGACGCAAAACTTTGATCCTCAGAGATCATATGCGAATTAGTGGGTGGCAAAAAGGGGTGTGACAAACTCCAATGAGCGAGGTCTAGTGAATTTTGGGGAATGTCTGCTGCTGCTGCTACTGCTACTGCTACTGCTGCTGCTGCTGCTACTGCTGCTGCTGGTGATGATGATGATGAAAATTGAGCATTACTAACGCAAGAAAGAGAAAACATCGAACTCCCAGCTAGTTTCTATGCAAGAGCCATTCAACAAGTGAAGCTGTTAAAAGCGAAACCATGTGATCCACGTGTTAATGTTCAGTGCTTTAACACTATTCAAATGTTGCCCTGTCTTCAACGGCTTCCTGGTTATTGATTAATGACCAAACGCTCCCAATGTCATCTAACAAACGATCATTTCTAACAACACCTTTGTTGCATTACAAACGATAATCAAAATGGATTTTTTGCAAGTTTCATTCAAACATTCACTTCATAAATTTCGATTATCTTATGTAGGGCGACGCTATAAAATGAAAAAAAAAAGATTTCATCACACGTTATATTGCAACAAAAGAGAAAAACCTTTTATTCTTGGAATTGCTGTTTAACACTCAAAGTAGTGCTATTAACGGTTACAATAATCTCCTAGGTGAAGCCTCCCAGTTCCATCAGGGTTATTTTGGGTCTCTGTGTTGTCTCTCCGATTCATACATTCATTGCTGGGTCCATGGTTGGGTGAACCTCTCTTTGCAGGTTTGTTACCCTGACATAGTTCTTCTATTGAGTGAAAATGGATTCAATAGTGCTCCACAGGATGTTCAAAATTTCAGATTTTTTTATTCTGAGACCCAACCCTAATCTATGTTCTTTTAGAACTTTGTCTTCGGCGTGTTTGGAGTTTTCCCTCGTCTTCATAATGGCACTTGCTCAGTGGTGTCCATTGATTGATAATGTTGCAGACACTCAGGCTTATCAAAGCAGGTATTTATATATTGATATCATGTGACTGATCATGTAAAACTGAGATTGCACTCGGATGGACTTCAACTCATCATACGACTTGTTATTCTTATCGGTTGCAGCTGATCTTAATTAGGGGCTTGATAAGCAAGGGATCAAATACTTATGTACGCAATATTTTTCAGTTTTTTAGTCTTCAAATAAATTCAAAACGAGATTTTTCAAAAATTTCACTTCATCAATTTGGACTATCTTGTGTAGGTATATGGAATACATTAAAATAATCATTTAGAGCACCGATTGTAATGAAACAAAATCGAGAAAATAAATGTTTCTCTGAATTTTTGAGATGTGGTATTATTTTTATTTTCTATTATTATTAGGACTATTCTCATCTTGGTTGTTTTTCATACAACGTTTCGACCGTTGTACTCTACGGCCTTGATAATAACAGAAACGAGAAAATAATTGATAAAGTCTACATATTCTTTTATTCCAGAATTCGTCTCATTCCAAATTCATAGTTCATATCTATATAATCATAAATGCGTTATATTTGAAACTCTGTTTGAATTGACCTCCTGTTATTGCACTGTGGATGTGACATCTGGCCTAGATAGTGCAAATCAAAAAACAATTAAAGAAAGAGTATGCCGTCTAGGCTGAATGACACAATCACTATGTGGTAACAAGGATCATTTCAAGTAGAGATCATAATAATTTAACGCATCTGTCATTACTTCTGTCCGAGTACATATCCATTTCTCAACTTTATATAGATGTGTGAGTGTGTGTATGTGCGTGCGTGCGTGCGTGTATGTGTGTGTGTGTAAAACATAGACATGGAACACGAGAGGAACTTTTCGTCCAATCCAGAAACTTTGCTAATTTATCTTGATATCCGATTTTAAAGCCAAAATTGCCAATATTAATGTTTTTCCCATTTTTTTTTTACTCTTGCAATCACCCCCAAATTAGAAAAATTAAAAGAAAAGAGCATCTAAATCAGGAACGCTCGACTCAAATTGAAAACTAAAAACAAGAACATCTAAATTGGCAACTTTGTAAGCCCTGTTTTTAGGTGTTTTTTTCGGGGGACTCTGTGTGTGTGTGTGTGTGTGTGTGTGTGTGTGTGTGTGTGTGCGCGTGTGTGTGTTTGAACACTGAGAGCTAACATGGCAGAAAAAAAAAACGAAAAAAAAAAACCCCCAAACAAACAAAAACCTCCCCACCAATGTCTCTCCGGAAGCCATCCACCAAGTGAGCTGTTAAGAGCAAAACCATGTGATTCGCGTCTTAATGTTTCCTGCTTTAGCACCATTTCAATGCTGTCTTGTCTCTGAAGGCTTCCTGGTTATTGATTAAGAGCATTAACACCGGATTTGCTTTCGTCTATGCGTCCTGAAATATTAATGAATGTCGAGATTAGTTTGACATTCAGGCATTATCTACGACTGGAAATTATCCCTAAACGACGTTTCAGTTATATCTCAGTAGTACGATTGCTTTACTGGTGATGTTTACAGGCAGGATTATTATCCAACAATGAACGAAGGTAAGCCTCGTCAAGCTAAGTCATCGTTTGCATGGGGACCGTTTCTATTCAAAAAATGGGTGTACGACCCGATCAATTCTGAAACACTTAAATACGTAGATATAAAGTTCCATGTATTGTACCATCGTTACGACCAACGTTAAGCAACGTTGTGCCTGGTCAGTATATAGACAGATTACCAACTAATATATCAGTTGACTGTAAGGTTTTCTGCAGTGATCCCATTAATTTCTATCCTACGCTCAATAACGTAGACCAGAGCCAATTCCCAATCCCAATCCCCAGTCCAGATCCCTCCAACTTGCCTAATTGCGAAACGCAAGGAATTACTTAATAAGCGCCGTTTCAGTTAAATATTGAATTATAATCCAAAGAACGAATGTGGACATTGTCTAGCAGGGTTATTGTTTACATGGGAATTCATTTTCAGATATGTTCAGAAATCGAGAATCGAAGGCTTGACTTTTAATCGCTTGACAATGAAAGGCAATGTATTGTTCATTCAACTTACAAGATTGTGTATTTGAATTAGAATTACAAATTGCATTATATCATGTTGAATTCAATATAACATAATATCTTATGTGTGATCGGTTTATTTTATAAAGCGCTCGATAAATTCAACATTAAGCATTAATTTGATTTAGAGTAGAGCTTAAAATATGATGAAGTAAGGATTTGCTACCAAAACATGATTATGTTTCTGCCCTGTTTGGGATTGTGTTGCAAATCGCTACTTCATTATATGAATAGATAGATTGATAGATAGATAGATAGATAGATAGATGGATAGATAGATAGATAATATGGAACCGAGCCATAAATCCAGTTGGAAGATTGATAAGAATCACTCTATGAACTCTCTAATTTGTTTTAGATTCATTCATCGTATATTTCTATTTGATATATTGGAAAGAAAACCAGCCAGATCTTTCCGAAAATGGTCAATTTAGCAACCCTGTTGTAATTCTTTGCAGTGAATGCCAAGCTACATTCTGATTGGTTCGAAATCGCATAATCCCTTTTCCGACTAATGCTAAGATTAGTTGTTTTGAACTTTGCTAAATTATTCGACGATGTTTAATCGTCACATTATTTTTTTGTTTTAGTGTAAGCTGTAAGATTCAGTCATCGTCAGTATCTGTATCAGAGTGTTTCGCGAAATCATGGCTACTGATCAGGATAAAGACAAGAAATAAAGTTGCTGAAACACGAAATAGAGGTGTGACCTTTAATTTGAGATAAAAGATTAAAGGGGTCTCCCATCTTCTTTTATTGAAAGAAACCGACAACCAAAACTGTCAAGATAAAACACAGGTTTCGTCAGCCTTGAAGTTGGTTTGGCTGCACCAGATGAGCTCGAGATCTGAAAAAAATTACCTTTTAGAGAAAAAAAACTTTCTTTTTTTTTGTTTTTCTTTTAGAAATATCACCCTGGAATTGGCTTTTGGTGGGGGCTCGATTTGCAATGTAAGTTCATGCTGAGTTGATCCCATAGTTTGTGTCTAACAGCATTTATGCCCCCTTTTTTTATATTTTGAGTTTCTTATTGATCACTGCCCAACAAAAGGTGAGAAAAGTAACACATCCATTGATCAATTTTAATTGAACACCCTAAGGCGGCATGCTGCCAAAGGTCATTGGTCACGTGACGGTTTTAATCGATTGAGCACCTGTTATTGTTTTTTTTCTGATCGTTACGTTGTCTATGGATTTATACAGGGAAAATTAAAAATAAGATCTCTCCCTGTATTTCTCCTTCTTTTTTTTTTTTTTTTCGTTATTCGCTTTGCAAATCGTCAAGATAAAAAGATCATATCATGGAAACTAACACTTCTATCAGGAGAACTGATAACAGACACAAAAATGATCAAAACAGAAACAGCACGGTGCCTGTAACACTACGGTTCACTCAAAACTCGTTATTGCGTGAGAGAGAGAGAGAGAGAGAGAGAGAGAGAGAGAGAGAGAGAGAGAGAGAGCATGTGTGTGTGTATGTGTGTGTACAGATGGATAGAAGATTCCCAAAGCCAAGTTTAATTACGGCTTGAACTTATACTTGAATTATAACATACAAACTGCAATTTTTGTGGAAAGTCTGGGATCAAAGCATCCCATCTACTCAAATTGGCTTCACTGTCAGTTACAACTTTATCAAGCGGCACACCAATTAGGCCCACCCAAACTCCAGCCTAACAGAAGGAAAAATCGATGACTTATCATCGTTCCACATGCTGAGCAATGAAAGTTTGGTTTATTGAGTGGGGTAGTGAGGCACACGCCGCACCCCACACTTCAAAAGTTTCATTGCGCACATTATGATCTCAGTTCACAGAAAATTGGGTGAACGATTAAACTGGAATTTCTCTTGTTACCCAACCCTGTCTAGGGGCTGCTCTGGGAGAACTTGCTTAACACATGTTGGTCTGGTCGGTCATCGGTGGAGCTACAACAAACGCAGATCCCCCCCTGAATCATTCTCAAAATAAAAGCGTAACATGTGGGAATACTACAAAATACGTGTAGAGTTGGTATATCAGTAATTATTGTACCGATTTTTTTGGTAAATAATAACATACTGTTCAATATATATATATATATATATATATAATGTGTACTTTAGAGAGTGAGACAGACTCTGGAGTGAAGTTTTTGGTGGTAAGTAACTTCACCTTAGCCTGTTATGACCCCTGTCCAAATTATATATATATATATATATATATATATATATATATATATATATATATATATATATATACTTATGAAATCCCAACGACGAATATCACCTTCACTCTTTCATGATTATAGATATAAATTTGAAAGTAGTTGTATCTAAATTAAATGTATTATACTGAGATGTTTCACCTTCCAGATTTGTCAGAACAGTAATTTCAAATGAAACAATATTTGTTTATCTCAATTAAGAAAGTCTCCTGATATCCTAACGCGTGTGTGCAGACGCCAAGTATTTATTCATATTTAACCATAATATATATGATTTAAATACAACTAATTTTCTCGTCAACTTAATGTATATTATTGGATATATCGTATCCACTTATCAATAATGAATATCTATGTATGTAATAATTCTTATTAAATATATTGTCTTATGTGATTTTTGATGTCAGTCAATAAATCAGCCATCAAAATAATATATATATATATATATATATATATATATATATATATATATATATATATATATATATATATTTAGAGAGAGTGAGAGAGAGAGGGTGCGTGAGACAGAAGGATTCATGTCCTATAGTCTGACCACCATTTTTCATATCGGATTGTCAGATGTCCGAAGTCACAGGTTTACATGAAAACCCTTCTGAACTATTTCGTAAACACTTACAATGTCTTTTAAAATTATGGAATGATAGAAAGACTGACATTGTATTCAATTTAATTATACAATTTTACCCCTGAGACTATTCTGTTGAGTGTAGAGGAAAGCAAGACGAACTTGTGATTTGAGAGGAGTCGCCATGCTTTATACCAGGTAACCCAAATATTGTTCACGGCGCAGAATGGTTAGCAGATTGGCAGACAGGGATCGTGTTAATCACAAGTAAGCTATAGTCAATGTCAGATATACGTCACTTATAAGCCACTGATAAATTCATTTCTATTCATTTTTATTTAAGGTTATCCTGTACCTTATTAGGATAATCAGACCTTTTTCGAAGGTGTTTCATCCCGTTGATCAATCATAGATTCAACTGGAGAAGCTGTAATTGTACTGCGTGATATTTTTTTTTTCAGCTAATCTTTGAAAGCATTCACTGATTTAGTTTCTGCTATCTCCTGACTGAAGCCGTTCCAGGCTGTGATGTTACTGTGGCTGTAAAGAAAGATTTTCATGTTGCATCTGCAGTTTTCATTTATGACCCCTTGCTGGGTCGGATGCTCATTTTGTCATACTTTTTCCGCAGACGTTGCATTCTCTGTCACTAATACACACAATTTCGTTTCCCAAAAGGGTTTATCTAGCGAATTTAATGTTGGAATCTAAGCAAATGGATTTGTTTTATCTTAGAAAGAATGTAAAAGAATAATCGCTCGATCATATCGTTTCCTCAGGGCCCGGAAGGTTTATGGCTTGGTACCTTGAAAATTGCCACCAACCGTCCAGGATGTTTGAATCAATATTAGGAATGGCTGAGGACAAAAGTTGTCGATTACAAAGATTAGAGCTGAAAATACTATCTGTACCTAAGTGAATATCTGAAATTATCTAAAGAAATAGATATTTTTATCTAAAATCCTCTATATGATACCTGCACTTGGCATAAATGAATCAACCTTACCCTACATGTAACCGGACTGATTATCAAAAACATTATCCGAATGATCTTAAAAATGATCTTTCGCCAAAAATTACCTTTAAAAATAGATCTTTTATCTGAAATTATCTAACAAAGAAAAAAGAACAGCACAAGATTCGGACATTGTTGGTCCAAAATGACTACGCAGACCAAAAAAAGCACATTTTCGAAAAAAGAAAAGATGCATTCTTAAATGGTGCGCAGTATTGGACTCGTGCAAAATTTCAAGGTTGGACCCCTAGAAATATGACTAGGAGCCCCTCCCCACGCACGGCAGCACGCACACGTACACATAGACAAGCAATGAGAGAAGAATCCGTAGACAACTTTGCTGGTTGGTCGGGCAGGCCATTTGAGTGGCTATGGTGATTGCTGAAGAAGAAGAAGAAGAAGAAGAAGAAGAAGAAGAAGAAGAAGAAGAAGAAGAAGAAGAAGAAGAAGAAGAAGAAGAAGAAGAAGAAGAAGAAGAAGAAGAAGAAGAAGAAGAAGAAGAAGAAGAAGAAGAAGAAGAAGAAGAAGAAGAAGAAGAAGAAGAAGAAGAAGAAGAAGAAGAAGAAGAAGAAGAAGAAGAAGAAGAAGAACGGCTTCATCGATGGTATTTGTCATAATCGAGAGGAGACTTTCCGTCATTTCACCTCATGAATAGCCAATAATTCACACTAGTGTAGGTAATTAGTAAGTATAGTTCCTACTGGTATGAGTCTGATAGAAGTAATGATCTGCAAGAATAAAAATTATCAAATTTCAGAGTTGTGATGATCTACAAAACTCTCCCGTTAAAAAAATACGGCTGCGAGTTATTTTAAAAATACGATGATCAAGTAAGAAAAAAATCTGAACAAGAATAAACAAAATGATGGATTTACTGTTACAGTCAAGTTTTAAGAAAAATCTTCCAGCAAAGGATTCGAGTATTGATGGTGAAACTGACCATAGAAAAGCTTTTTTTTTTGCTAAACAAATGAAAAAAAAGTGGTATACCCATGCAGATTTCAAAGGTTGTAACCCCCAATATGTAACCAGGAGCATTCGGAGACACACACAGACGAGCAAAAACAAAAGAATATATAGACCATTTGGCTGGTTTGTCATGCAGGCCATTTAAGGGGCGATGGGGATTCGATTGTTCTATTTTTATAGTCTTCCAAATTTTAAAAAAGAATGTTCGTATTGAAAAAAATATTGTGAATCAGGGCAAAAATGAATTTGAAGGAAAAACAAGTCAGATCATAATTGCGTGATTTCCATCTTGCTCAAAAATAACTAAATTGGCAAATCTTCTTTTGGTATGTCAGTCTGTCAGTCAGTCTGCCCATCTGTGAGTCAAATGACGGGTATCGGTATTAGAGATGCTCAAGCAAAAAAACAAACAAGACAAATGGAGAAAAAATGCCACTGCAGTTTGGTCAAGAGATGAGATAAGTGACGATGGTCAATAGTTTGTTTGTAACGGTCAACTATACTGTCACTGAAACGGTCAACATAGGTTTATGGTAGTTTTTACGCAGATCTGACTGTCTTGCCGACTTCTGAACGAGTCACGCATACAGTCCACGCCCAAGATACTTGAAGGCAAGAAAAATCTGAGCATTCACTTTTTAATATCCACCCCCTAGGTTTTCAGTTGGGGTGTTCAGTTTGCAATATTAGTTTATGCTAAATCGATCCCGTAGTTTATGTCAGGTAGTATTCCCCTTTTTTAATTCTTGAATGATCTCTGCACAACAAAATGCGAGAGAAGTAACTTATCCACGTATTCAACACTTTTCCCAAATTTTCAATTGATCACCCGCAACACAACATGCGGATACCATCGGTCGCATGACCGCTTCTATTGATTGGCCAACCAGACCTGTTTCATTCTTAGTCATTCTATACTGACTGATTCTGTTTCAAGGAGATAAGAGAATGGAATGCTTTCCTTTTTGCTTGTTTTTTTTCTTCTTCAAAGAAAAAACACGGAGAATGATTGATTGAGGTTTTACTTGCAAAGATACCCAATCATTTATTATTTAAACTGTACAGAGAGCTTTGCATTTTATTTGGATTGTTATTTTTTTTTCCAAGTTCTTGAAGACGTCAATGCTTTCTAGCTCAGTTTTCTTTTTCCATAATGCCAAAAGTGGCACACGGAGAAAAGGAGGCCAGACGTCTGGCTTTAAGCTGGACAGCGCGGTTAAGGAGCACTTTGACCTCTTGTCTGTGTAGTAACAAGAACAGATTCGGTTCAAAACCTACGAAGTAGTTTAGGCGATTCTCAAAAGTGTAAGATATGGACGCCTTCAACTCTTTTCAATTAGGTGTGGAAGAAATGGAAATTGACTCTCATAGACCTGGCGAGTTTCCTCTTTCCTTACTCTCACTCCTACTCCCACTCCCTATTTGCATAATAAATAACAAAGGACTTCTTTCTTTTCCAACTCTCCCATTAAAGTCCCTGACCTACCTTTGCAAAAAGCGAACAGCTTTCTATTTTTCTTTTTTTTTGTTTCAAATTGGTATGAAAGGAAATTTTGCTCTCGAAGACCTGGTGACATTCATCGCAGATGAAAAAAAGAAAACAAGAAACCAGCATCCTGTGTGGTAGAAATCAGTTCCTTCTGGTCGAAATGTATTTCTCTCTTTTGGATATTTCCCAATTATTTTATACCTGTTTTTTTGTTACTTAGTCTTGTCAGTGGTAATTTATGCTAAATATTTGTCGTACACTATATTGTTGAGTCCGTTACTCGTTCTCGATTTTAGTTTAGTCACAGATGTTATCGTAAGTTCATGGTCCTTCAGCTCTTGCCTGACAACGCTCACGTTTGTTTTCTGAAAATTTGGACTTTCAGTGATCAACGAAATCTGCATTTTTGTATTTTAAAAAAGCCAAAAATGATTCAAAATAGCCAAAAAACACCAAAAACGACTTTTTATTGAAAATGGTAGTTGCAAAATACTAATACTGCCTTATCACAATTTTTTTTACCAGTATGAGAATCAATTCACTAAAAGAAAGTATTACAACAGATAGTGAACGTATCGTTGAACTCGTGGTTCTTGTCAATCGATTAATGATTCGTGGCTTTCCCAAGGGAACGTAAACAGACTCGATCAGAATTTGAACTCGACTCAACTCTTCCATTATCTCCGTCAATAAGAGTTACGCCTCTTGCATTTCCATTAAGTTAGAATTCGATGCATACATTGCTGACTGGTTGGAATTTAACTGTCAATGAGAGAATCTAATTGGCTGATGATTGTGTGGAGCCAAGCTTCTCAAACTGGTGATTGTTACCTTTTCCGCATTAAATTAAAAAGACTTTTACGTTAGATTTTGCAGCACAAAAACGACAGTTTTTTTTTAAAGTTTTAACCAAATCCGTGAATTTATTTTTCAAAAATATCATTTTCAAATGAAAGCCGAAAACCTGACCATTTTTCATCAAATTAGATACAAAAGATATGTTAGAGTTAATGTTTAGGGCTAGTTTTTACATTGAATGTTCAGGATAAATGTTCAGGTTTAATGTTCTGTCATAGTGCTTAGGGTTAGTGTTGAGGTTAAGTTCCCGGTTAAAGTCAATTAAGGAACAAATGAAAAGGGGGGTGTCAATGAATATGTTATTTGTCTTACCCTTTGTTATCAAGCTGTCACTAAAAATTCTGAATCAAAAAAAAAAAACATAGAAAAAACAGGCACAAACTAGGTATCAACATAGCATAAACTGAAACATTGCAGACTTAAAAACCACCAAGAAACATTTTTGGAGAAATTATAAAACGTTTTTTGTTGGCTTGATAAGGAGTAAATATGGGAATTTTTTGTCGTATAGCTTCATTTGAGCATTTGTACACACGGTACATACATAGGTAGCCAACCAGCCAGACCAACTCAAAAACTGAAAGAAAACTATTTTGACAGTTTTGGTTGATGGTTTCTAACAGGCCTGGTTAATCTCTCAATGGAAACTGTCATTGATCAATGTCTCTCGGCAATATACCGGTTGAGAGTGATCAACTATAAACTTAGAGAAAAGGGAAATCTCTTCTTTCACTTTTTGTTGAGCAATGATCACTAAAAGTAAGTCTAAATCACCCTCCCCCCATACAAACAAGATACAAACGTGAATGCTGCTGGACACAAAGTTAGGTATCAATCTAGCTCAAAGTTATACTGTAAATTAAATACCCGCTAAAAAAATCTATGGATGGGATTTTGAAAATACAATAAGGAATAAATGTTAAAAATTCCACCCCCTCTAGCACCGTTGCAAGTACGTGCAATACGTAACCAGTCAGCCAGACTCACTTGAGAACTGAAGAATTCTTTATTGACTGTTTTGGTTTGCCGTATCTAATAGCCATGTATGTTTCACACTGATCTAAATGTTTATTCCGTTTATCCAGGAATCGTGGGATTGATTTGCCAATGTGGAAGTGGAAATTCCGGCAACAAGTGTGTTACATATCAAAATTTGAACAACCTTTACTATCAAAGATTGCGAAGTGTTCTATCCTTTTTATATGCACCTATGTTAATGCCGTTGTTTGATGGTTTGTTTTTGTGTTTATTCATAGCGCTCTTGGCCATAGCGTTTTGTCTACAGAATTAAAGATTGGCATCAGTACTCCAATGGACCCTTTCGAAAAAATGTGGGCCCTATTCTAACAGGTTTATCATCAACATCTAGTTTTTCAGAAATATAGATTTTTTTCCTTACATTTTAGATTCATTCCAATGGAGAACACCGGTGATGTCATAAATACAATCTATTCTGATCATATTTATTTTTCAATGGAATTTTCCCGAGAATTCAAAATTTGCTGCAACGGTTTTTTCAATTATTGTTTATGTTACCAAGTTTTTATCATCGTTAAAGATACGATTGATGCATTTTGCTGAGCTTGTGCTTGTGTTTCCGAACATGACAAATCGAAAAAAATGGTTGATCTTTATATATTTGTGGTGTAGTAGTGAACTGAAGGAACATTTTTCGAGCCCCATTAATTTGGCCAGTACATGTGATATATACAGCTAAACAGCTGGATCAGCTTAAAAACTGGAGAAACATATGTTTTGGTTGACGGTTTCAAACAGACTGTTCCTAATCTGAAAGAGATTTCTATCACATTCACCCATTAGCGACATTAGCACCAACCTCTATTGATGAATATTTCAGTTGTTGAAATACGACGCAAAATATTCGCTTTAAGAACCTTCCATGAAGATATAAGCAATTGTACGAATATGAGAGTAGGTGAAAGACAGTTTGATTTCGTAGCCATGTTTGCATCGTGGTGAGTATTGTTCAAAATTGTTCACGTGAGCATTCATGATCGCATGTGCAGCTGTCACAGCCAATCATAGGGCCATACATGAATTTGAAATATATGGCTTCGTCAGAGATAAGGCCGAATGAATGAGCGAAATAACGAAAGCGAAAAAGGGAGTTCAAGAATGAAATAAAGAGAAAGAAAGGAAAAAAGAAACTGAACCAAACGAATAAAAAGAACTGGTCTGGGTAGTCACTCAATAGAAACCATCATGCAACTTGAGTCTTTTGGCTGCATGCTGTTTGGAGTGATTAATTAAAAAATGGAAAAAAGTGCGTATGGAGCAGCAATCACTGAATATAATCCAAAATTTAAAAAAGATTTTAAAGAAATAAAAAAAAACAACAAGTGGACCAAAACCAAAGATTGGCTTACCATAAAACTGCACTGCAAAAACAAAATCATTTGTTCTGGACATAATAAACATTGAATGCTAAAAATGGATCTGTGCGTCTACTTTACGAAATAGTTTATAATAGATCGTTTCAATCTTACATTTGATATAACTCCCTCACTGATTGCATTGAAACTAGAACTGTTGAGTTCGTTCTTTAACAAATACATCCTTGGATATGAAATGACTTTCTCATACCAAAACTTGATCATATTGCTTTGAAACTAAAACTTGATCGATTGATATACCCTCTCGTGTATACTGAAATTAAATATGTTTTCTATTCTTCTCTATTCAAATGTCTATGGAAGTATCTTAAAATGGCTTGCACGTTTTTATTTTTATTTGTAAATCAAACGCATCGAAAATTATTATCTTAGCCGCAATTGAGTTCATAAACTGAATTCACTTGTCATGATTTTAACTAAATTTTTTTTTCACAAAATGGAAGTCATACTTTTTTTTCTTGTCTATAACATTCGTTGGATCACGCTTTATTTGCATGAATATTTTTGTAATTTCCTGATCTATGTATAAGGCGCACATCAACTTGCAACAGACACCTTTTTGTTTATACTATACCAATACCTAAGCTTCCTTTCATTTCACTTGCTCGCTCTGATTAAAATATCAGAATTTGTTCAATATTATATTGAAAAGATAACCAGCCGAAACAGTTGTTTTGACTATTCAACATTACCCCCACCCCCAAATGGAAACGCACTTTTATTTCAGTTGTGCTATCTTTTCTTTCTTGCACTCTCTATAAACATATTGAGTCTAAATTCTATTTTCAATGAGGGGAGTAACTCATTTGCAACTTCACAAGCTGATCGTAATGTCTGACCCGAAAAGTACTAAGTTAATAGTCTATTTGATTAACGAAATGTCTATGTACTTTTCTTTTCTAGCGCCGAATTTGGCATCCATACACAGATGATCATCACAAAGTCTTTTGTTGGGTGGGAACGCGTTGATGCTACCTCCTGGTGCCAGATGGTACTACTCAAATATACGACACTAAGATTAGATAATCTTATCTGTTGTTCTAATTCATATATTTTTATTCTGTTTGCAGATACAGACTCCTCAGTCTATTCTCTGATAATAATTTTATAACACTGAATTGATTCGATTGATGTTTTTTGACGAAAATTCATAAAGAGTATATTTTTGTACAGGAAGCGCACCAAACATGATTCATGAATTGTTATATTTCCTTTTTGTACACTAATCAAAATATAAGCTTTAAGAATATCAATAAGAAAGCAAATGTTCATTGTCCTTTGGTATTATTGTACTTGCATCAATGAACCATCAAGCCACCGCCGAGTCTTACCATATACGTTAAAAATGGTATTCAACACCTTTCTGTTACTCAGTACAAGGACTAGGATGTGGAAACCTTTCCCTATACTTAGAAGGCTACGATCAAATCACGTTAGATCCACTGATTCCTTTGAGATCCTTTGAGAGCCACGTCGAACCTCAATAATCCACGAGATTGATGATCTTTAGGGAATACTAGGATTGTAAGCTGAACAAATCGCCTACAGTAATAGCAAATCAGGAGTAGATTTTACAAGCAATCATGTATACCTTGCCCTGCGACACCTACGGTGGTGATCAAAGCAGAAAACTATGATACAATAAGAAACCAATCAAGAACAAATTGACAAAGAGGAGGAAAAAGAGGCGGGAATTTGTGACAAGTCAAGTGATGAGATCTTCTTTCAAACTTATTCAGAAACGATTAGCGTGAATTTTTATTCACGAGAAAAATGTCAGGTACTGATTCCCAGCATTAACGTCACTGCAAATTTTCTTCTTATCAATTTTATTGCTTGCAGCTTCAGGTAGTTTTCAACTTACGGATTTCTATACATACGACCGAGAAACGTGGATATTACAAATTTACATTCCTAATTAGAAATGTTGTTTAATATCTAGTTACTATTTGATTAAACTATATAGTCTTAGTATCTATTGCTTTTCTACCAACGGGTGGGACGTCTCAAAAAGTTTCATCTCATCAAAAAAGACCGTGAAAAAGGTGTTTGAGAAACCCCATGCTAAACAATATATACGTGGTGGTAGCAGAAAGACAGGAACTGCGTAGTTCCAAATATCGCCGCTAGGTGTCACGAGCCGACAAGCGGCGTGGTCCTGGATTGATTGATTTTCTCCTGTGGCTTTTTGACTCGTGAGCATATTCGGCGATTTTGGGCAATGGCTGATATCATGGTTTTGTTTTTCTTTGTGGGGAAACTTTTAAAGAAGAAACTTTCGGTGAAACACAAAAACGGAACTAGCATTTCAAGGGAAATTATAAATTACCGTCACCAATATGATCTGTTTTTTTGCCTTGCAAATTAAGCTTCGGTGGTGGTAAAATCAAATTAACTTAAAAGAAATGTAATACCAGCAGGGTTTGAATAATGCGTTTATGGGTAAAGGAAACACAGTGACAAATTGAACTCCACTCTAGAAACCTACATAAGGAGAGAGATTCAAAGAACAAAAATATTTCCCCCTATTCATTAAGGGATGTGAATGTGCAAAATTCAGAGTTTGTGCTCTGAACAGTCAGGCTGGACAAGGTCCGGGTAGATAGATAGAGATATACAACTGCTAGAACACATAAGTAACCTAAACCCTTCAACAGCAATTAAACCGATCTGTAGAGGGTAGCGGCGATTAAAAAAGAAAGGTTTTATAAAAAGGAAGTCAAAGAGAGAGAAAGATTAAAAGTGGAAACGAATGGGTAAATGAAAAGGAAGAAAACAGGTCTGGTTATTCAATCGATAGACACTGTCATAGACAATGTCTTTTGGCAGCATGTCGTGTTGGAAGGTGATCAATAAATAAGTTACTCACATTTTGTTAAGTAGTGATCACTTAATAATCGATATTTTCTGACCCCCCCCAAAAAAAACAGAAGGATCAATTTAGCATAAACTTACACAGCAAATCGAACACGCACCTGAAATCCCCTTCGTGTTCATATAACAAACGAAAAGTTTTTTTTCTGAACAGTGTAATGAGTAAACGTATAGAGTTCCAGCCCTGTAGCTCCATTGGGGAGTCCTATTCACGAGATACATGTATGCGATATGCTGACAGTTCCGGTTTACAGTTTCTGATATGGACGGACGCAAAAAGGATGATGAGGTTCAATACAAAAAAAAAAAGAGTGAAAAAAGAATGAAAAAAGAATGAATGAATGAAAGGAAGAAAGATTGTGAGAGAAAGTCATAGTTCCTTTGAAAGACAAATAAAAACGAGGGAAATCCGCCATATTGTATTCAACCTAATAACACTGAATATCCGAAACTGAAAATAGAAAAAAAAAGACAAAAGCCATTTTTGGTGGCCGTGAGACAATATAAACATGTGACAATCAGCGACTGATAAAAATATTCTTTTAATGGCCGCCGGACTCGCAAACAATTGTCAAAGGAATAAAGTCGAAGTGGAGCTCCGCCATGATGCGAAAATTACATTTTGAGTTGCCGAAAAGGTTATCGCTTTGTAGGACTAAATTAATGGTATAACACAAAATTGTTCTTTCTCCCTTGGGTATCTGAATATCAAAAGCTCATTTTATTGTTATTTTTATTCTGGAAAAAAAAAATGATTATTTTGCAAATTGAAGTCTGTTACAAATACTCTTGTTATAGACCAGGAAAAAATGGCAGACTGTCCAGGAGAAATAAATACTTTCATTCAATAGGAAGTACAATGAACTCCCGTTATTACGACATACCGCTATAACAGATTTGCCATTATGACGTGTGTTTTTTTAAGAGAAGAAAGAAAGCAATGAAGAAAGGAAGGAAATAAAGAAAAAAGCAATGACGACAAAAAGAGACAGACATAGAGATTTCAAGGGAATGTATGACATTAAGAGCAACACTATGAAAAAGTAAAGATGTGTCTGCACATCTCTATTAAATGCTTTTCAGTCGGTTTGCCGTTGGTCCCCATTAGGTTAAACAACAGAATCTGGGTAGAAAGATGGAGGGAAGGCAGGAAAAAAGGACGAAGTGTGATGTCATCAAAAAGTATGATGTCATTAAAAGGTGTATATTTATTTCGATCAATTTTTTACAAGCTACTAATGATGTCAAAATAGAATATTCAAGGTCCAAATAAAAACTGAGAATAGCCATTTACGATTTTTATTGGAAAATACATGCAAAACATTTTCATAATTTACAGGTATGAAAATCAATTGACTCAAAGGAAGACTTTTTGCTCTTCTGTCTCTTCCTCCTCCTCTTTCTGTTGTTATCACCACGGTTGGTGGGCCAACGTTGAACTTATTGTTCTTGTTATAATAACGCTCCGAAATATTCATGAGTTGCAGCTGCAAACTGATCCCTGGCATTTATCGTGTAGGAATATAAAAACAAATGTGTCATTGGAACAAGTGTGTCATTCAATAATGCCCTTAGAACGGTCGTTGTTACAGAGATAGTTTAATCCAATTGCTAGTATGTTTAATAAATGAATGACGCTCAACTTTTTTCAGGATTTGAGTATTTTTGGTTCATCAATTCATAAGTACCCAGCAAAGGAACTCAGCTTGAAGAACCTTTCCCGGGGCAAAGGGGTTGCAGCCAAATTATGTTAGATACGCCTGTTCAAGATTGCTCAAGTTATGCAACGTAGAAACTGGTCAGTAACTAGATGGGTGACCATTGGAGAATATCAGCGGCCGTAAGCGGGGCAAAGTTCCGAGAAACCTTGAAAGTGGATACTGCAAACAATTTCACGGGTGTACTTCAACTCGTCACAACCTTGATGAAGGCATAAGTGAAGAACGTTGATACTTGATACTAACTTTCGATCATCGAATACAATCTATGTAAATTTAAATCAAGAAGTAAATCATTCCCCCATCATGAGGACCCGTCGATATTTGCTTACTATCCTGGCTTCAGAAGTTATAAGCCACGACCCTTTATATTTGATATGCTTATAACTTCCCAAATTGGTTACGGATAAGGAATTGAGAAAATCAACTGTTCATTACATGAATAGATTTGTTTATATCTGCTTTTATTTCAAGCTTATTTCTATGCTGCATTATTGACAAGATAGGAATAGTTTTAGTTGCACAAGTACAGGATTTCTTTTCCGAAATTCTGACAACTGAGATGCTTTCATGGATAGCGTTTACACACCAAGGCACTTGTTCGGTACCAGGCATGACCCAACACGACCCACCATCAATAAAGGTCATTCCATTTATTCCTGTTATACTCTGCCAGGCTTTGAAAAACACAGTGGAAGTTATTTCAAGACGGCCATAGCTCGGGATATGGAGAAAACCTGCAATGGACAAAATTCCAACAGGACAAAAAATCACTATCATCTTGTGAGAACGAGGTGTGTTCATTTCTAAAATTTCGTACCATATGTCACAGATGGAGTAGAAACATTAATATTCTAATTTTTTCATCGTGATAAATGAAACAATCTCGCTTTTTTTTCTTGCCAACTAAGAGGATTCATAATGGGATTTTAAATAAGGAAAAGATTTTTGAGTAATTCAGTTGTATTTTTTTAAACATTTGACGGAACAATATCATTCTAGTTTACATTGTACTTTATGATAAACCGAAACTTTCAATCTTTGTTTTGAAG